>NTHP01000102.1:861114-871709 GCA_003416845.1 Oplegnathus fasciatus
GTAAAAAATAACTTGTGGCATGGCTGGAAAGGGGGAGGGGCTCCAGGGGAGAATACAGGACATAGATATTGTGAATTTGTGAATGGTGTGAGTATGTGTTAAGTTTGTGGAGGGTAGAAAGTTGGGATGAGAGGTATATGTGTTACGTGTAAGATGAGTGAATGGGATATGAACGTACATGTCTTGAAAGTGCATTTTATGTTTTGTGTATATGTAGGTATTAATGTTTTGTGTTAGCCTGACACCATCCTAAATTAGTATACACTATCTTATATCTCAAGGTATTATTATATATGTCTGTTGGTAGTAGATTGTAAGCTAAACCCCATGGTGGACAGCATGAAATTAAATAAAAAAATAAACAAAAAAAACTTATTTACTCATTAAATCTAGCAAAT
Source organism: Oplegnathus fasciatus (assembly GCA_003416845.1). NCBI lineage: Eukaryota > Metazoa > Chordata > Actinopteri > Centrarchiformes > Oplegnathidae > Oplegnathus > Oplegnathus fasciatus. The sequence goes on from NTHP01000102.1 coordinate 861,513, forward strand.
CAGTTAATTCTGCCAAATTTTAAACAACCAAATTAGTATCTCAACACAAATGCAAAAACTCGATTGGGGAGCAAACTACTCTTGGCTTTACTAATTGATATGTACACAGAAATCAAGTCAAAGCTCCTTTATTAAAGAAACAAAGCAAGCACATTTTTTATGACTCAGCAATCCCCTAAAGGAAAGTCAACCACATCTAAATGACATGTTTCTGATATTCCTTTTGAAAATCTTTATAGCCAGGTCTAATATTTACTGCTGATATTTCAACTGACATTACACTTAGTTACAGAATTAACATTGATGGGAAAAAGAAAAAACAAAAGCAAACAGAATAGAAAAATCAAAATGCCAAATTTTAAACATTAAGATACAATGATACAGAAAGATCTAAAACTATAATACGCAGTTGTTTTCCAGGACACTTCTTGGCTATTGTTCAGTACTGGGAATACTCCTTGCTCTCTAGTTTGGCAATGATTTGCTCCAGCTGTCTTTTAGCTTCACATTGTGGGAAGTTACTAATTTCATAGTACTGGGGTGNAGAATAGAAAAATCAAAATGCCAAATTTTAAACATTAAGATACAATGATACAGAAAGATCTAAAACTATAATACGCAGTTGTTTTCCAGGACACTTCTTGGCTATTGTTCAGTACTGGGAATACTCCTTGCTCTCTAGTTTGGCAATGATTTGCTCCAGCTGTCTTTTAGCTTCACATTGTGGGAAGTTACTAATTTCATAGTACTGGGGTGTAATCTTCACCAGCCTACAGGAAGAAGAAAGAAGACTGTGAATAAGTCACAATCAAAGCTCAGTTATATTAATTTATCTTTATGAACTTGTACTACTGGTTTTTTACTACTCAAAAAACTTCTTATTGTTGCTTCACTTGGATTAAATCTGAGTTTAAGATGTGTGCTTAGCAACTAGTTTGGAAGCCAATCATGGTCCAATATACAACGTACAGAAGTGTGATGATGAAACTCGAAGCCTCCAGTGCATATATGAGAATGGCCTTTGCAATGAATTAGGAGACCCCTTGTGTCAAGCAGTTACACTTTTCAAATGAAAAATATTTGCATGTTCATAGAGCAGGAGTAGATGTAATTTTAAGAATTTAACAAGGTAATCAAACGTTTGTGGAAAAACCATCAGACACAAGTTTATTTATGTCTTGAAACATATCTCAAGGGGATCTTTAAGACTGATGCTCACTTTGTTTGAAGGCGTGGTAGACGATGAGCAGCGTCAAGTGGTCTCCATCGATGTGAGCAAACCTCATCTTGGACTCATCTGCTTCCTTCTTAACCTCCATGGGGCGGACAAAACACTGTGGGCCTTTTCCTATTGGGCTCCTCTGGAATAATCTTCCTGCTGATATCAGACAGTCTGACTTTGTTCAGGCCTTTAAATCTAAGCTGAAAACTCATCTTTTCGCTTTAACTTTCCAGTAGTGTTTATCGTTCAATACCTCAGGCCTCGTACCCATTACCATTTTCTTTTCAGCAGGTCGGTCTCAGTCTCAATGTATCTATTAACATTAGTACTTATAGTTCATGTTTGTCCTGCCGACGAGAAATTTACTAACAAATGATCCCTCCTCTGTTGCTCTTCCTGATGGTTTCTTCCATTTTTTTTCCTTGATAAAGGGTTTTTTTGGGGGGAGTTTTGCCTCGTCTGAGTTGAGGGTCTAAGGACAGAGGGTGTCATATGCTGTACAGATTGAAAAGCCCCTCGTGGCAAATTGTGATATTGGGCTATATAAATAGAACTGACTTGACTTGACTAGATAAGGTTGGTATGGGCCCCAACAAAGCTGCCCATAGGGATGAGTCAAACATTCACAGAAATGGAGCAAAGTCTATGATGCTAGGGCACTCGACACTGCGTTGGGACAGGGCAGGACCACAAGCTCTATTAAAAAGGGGGCTGCAGTCTTTTCTCATGGTCATTCCCAACTGTAATGGCTATTAGCTCGTAGAGAGGGGGGTCATTTAACCACATCTGTAAAACAAGAGGTTTCACACAACTACAAAGTGTTAGGGACACCAGCAATGTTTTAACTTTTATAGATTCAGATATNTTTAAGTGGTGCCTGCCCTATCCACTTGCCTTGGTGATGAAACACTCGTGGAAAAGCTCACTCACTGTTATAATAAAACATACGGTACATTTTAAGTCTGTAACAAATTAAAACCTAAAATAAAAAGTCAAAACAAAATTGACTGGCACTTTAAGGAGAGCTTTAACGTTTAAGTGAAGCTGTACAGAGTGAAAGGCTTTCCAACCAAAGCTGAGTTTGTGCATTAAGAAGGATGTTTGACAATAACATGAGTTCACATTGGGGCTGCGTGGCTAAGAAAAAAAATGACATGCAGATCATGCTATTCAATGTTATGCTAAAATAATGATTATTGTACATACAATATATTCCCTATACCTTAAGGGGAGGGATGAAAGTAATGTTTAAAACTTGGCCTTACTGTTACAAAATATTAAATATTAGTTCATCAAAATTAAATATGTCGCATAACTAAATGCTTTCTTCCCCCAACTGTCCGAGATACCAGGTGATGAAGGCACCTGGTATCTCTTGTCAGGGACTTGTTAAATTTTGATTAACTTCTCTTGAAACTCACACTGGTCTGCACCACACTGTTAGGGTAGTGCAGGGTGGACCCAAATGCAGACAACTCGGAGCCAGAGTAGCTGAACCAAAGGTATTTATTAACAAAATAAGGCTTACTGCAGGAATAGGCAGAGCAGGCAGGATGACACAGGAACACACGGAACCAGGAACATGGAAACACGGGAGCACAAGAAAGAACTGAAGCACATGGCACACTGGACGAAACACATGGCAACACAGACAAACTGGAAAGGAAGGGTGATGGGCCGATTGTGGGCAGGTGTGTGAGAGAGGCTGAGCTGGGAACCTGGAGAGTGAGGAGGGGAGGGCCACACCCACAGACACATGCGCACACACAGAAACATAGACAGACAGGAGAGCACTGGGAGCACAAAGAAGAGGAAACGCTTGGGGAAACTACTGGGGGACGGCCACGGCTATAACACTCACTGCGTATACTAAGAGAAAAAAAATGAAATATTTGCTACTTTCTCATATCTGGATGTGACTACAGTTCAGAGGGTACCCTGATACAGAATGCTGTACAATCTGTACTTGTTTGTTTCCAACTGGTTTAAACAAAAATAATAGAATTAAATTCAGAAACATTTTGGGCCAATACTTTGTTGCTACATATTTAATTTTAAATGGGAAAATACTTAAAAACTTCAGTAATACCAAATGAAACACACAGTTATGTAATTAATAGTCCTGCTTTCATTCATGTGCTGTGTACAAACTAAATTCTAGGTGGAACACTTTTGCAGTACCACCAGTGAGTAGTGGTGTGTTTAACCCCAAGAGACTTGGCCTACAGAAGGCAAGGAAGATGTCAGCCCAGTCCTGGGCATTACCTGACAGCATGGCAGTAACGGAAAGGATCTCGTTAGAGCAGTTAAACTCGCAGCTGGCAATGACCATCTTAGCCAGCTGGGGGTCCAAAGGAAACTCTGCCATCATGGAGCCCAGCTCCGTCAGGTCACCGCAGCAGCTCAAGGGCCCTCATCAGTGTCTCAGGAGCTGCAGCAGGGCAGAGGGAGAAGACACACAGAAAGGTCAGAGAGGCATGCCTTAGCAGAGATTAATAAATGTTTTATCATTCAATCACACCAATGCAGACTAACTCACCTGGTGGATCCATGAAGTCAAAGTGCACGAGGTCGTCGATGCCCAGCTTTTTCAGCTGCGGCACAACAGATCCCTGGTTGGATCGAAGAATCTCAGGGTATGTGTTATCCTGGAGTGGGGGTGTTTACAGTGTTAATAAACAACAAAAAACAATTATTAATGTGCAACAATATCTGTATTAATTCTAAGAACAGACTGAACTAACTAAGGTTTTGTTTTTGTCTACCTCCAAATCTCAAAGAGTGGAGATGACAAGAAGTCTGTGTAACTGCTGTCACTTACCTGCATCTCTGTTTTGTAGGCCTTCTCTGTGTAGAGGCGGAAACATTTCCCTGGACGTGTTCTACCGGCTCGTCCTGCCCTCTTCTGGGCAGAAGCTTTACTGATGGCCGTGACNCATTGGAGATTCCACACTTTTTTGTTTGTTTATTTTTTAAGCGTATTTACTGTCAATTGTTCAAGATTATTTAATTTTTAGTGACTATTGGCTCGTCTTCTACTCTGTCCTTTCGCAGTTGGTTGAATCTGCACTGACCAAGAAACCTGGTTGAAACTGTATTGTCAATGGATACAACCGGACAAAAGGTCAGACTGACTCCTCACGGTGACAAGATGGTTAACATCCTCGCTACAGACATGACTGAAACTCATGGGTAATTCGGATGTCTTTTTGTTTTCTTTTCAAGCAGAACTTTTCCTCCATGCTTGTGACATTTGACATGTGACAGGACTTTTCTTCCATGCTTGTGGGGAAAACATCAATATTTGTTAAGCGCCATTCTTTAATTGTCATTGCTCTTAAACTTATTGTAAGCATTGAAATTAATAGACCTTTTCATTTTGCTTTTGTCAGGATGTCACTGCCATGGCATGTGAGAGAGATGTATGCTTGAGGCATAGTTTCACAAATTTTAAGATGTTGACGTTTGTAGATGTTTCTTCTGGCGGGTAATCCAGGTAGCAGGATGAGACTGAGCAAGATGACCAAGGAATTTGGCTGTTTGTGTGAAATTTCTAAAACCCAACTTGAATATTTGATAAGAAAATCAAAATAAATCAAATGTCAGTCATTTATTCATGATCGCCATTTAGCAAAATCAAAAGTTGTTGGTTGTCTGGCTGAGGTAATCCTGCTTCCATATATATCCCCGTAATGAAAGTTCCCTTTTTCAGTTCTATTTTCCTAAGGGTGGTTTGTTGCCTTTTAGCGATGGTTAAAAAGGATAGTTATTGTTATTCAACCTAAAGACAGTTTTCTATCATCTGGCACCATACTGATAGATTCCAACCAAGATCTTTGCAATTGAGTCACTTTTCTTAAAGGNTGCGGATAGATTGAGATGAGGTTGAAAATCGGCGAATCTCTCATTTAAAAATCTGATTTGAACACCTGTTGGAATAGAAGGCCCACTAATCTGTGGCAAATCGAAAGTCGGATAGTAAATCTAACTTCACTCCAATTTGGAATTGAAACAAATAGTTACAGATACAATATTTTACTGTGTTTGAACATTATTTCAAATGAAAAATAACAGCCCTACCCTTGAGTGAATTTTATTTTTTTGGCACTTGAGTTGACTGGTGTTTTTACAGCAGCTGTACAATGTATCGAGGCAACGGATAGTCAGATATTGTAAAGCACCCAGAACTTGGCCAACTGTTAAAGTCAACACAAACACATGAAGGCAGGTGCACTCTCACATCACAACTCATTCAGTGGCCTGTTTGATAAGACTTTGGTTAGAATCGATTAGTAGATTCCAGATGATGGCAAAGTTTGTTCTANACGTCATTTGACGTGTACAGTACCCCAGAGACACAGAACATTGGTAACAACTTCTGGCGTTTTTCACCCTATTGCGGATAGATTGAGATGAGGTTGAAAATCGGCGAATCTCTCATTTAAAAATCTGATTTGAACACCTGTTGGAATAGAAGGCCCACTAATCTGTGGCAAATCGAAAGTCGGATAGTAAATCTAACTTCACTCCAATTTGGAATTGAAACAAATAGTTACAGATACAATATTTTACTGTGTTTGAACATTATTTCAAATGAAAAATAACAGCCCTACCCTTGAGTGCATTTTATTTTTTTGGCACTTGAGTTGACTGGTGTTTTTACAGCAGCTGTACAATGTATCAAGGCAACAGACAGTCAGATATTGTAAAGCACCCAGAACTTGGCCAACTGTTAAAGTCAACACAAACACATGAAGGCAGGTGCACTCTCACATCACAACTCATTCAGTGGCCTGTTTGATAAGACTTTGGTTAGAATCGATTAGTAGATTCCAGATGATGGCAAAGTTTGTTCTAAGTTGAAAATGGCTGGAATTATCCCCTAATGTGCGTATCCTCTGAAATGCACTTTAAATGTACCACGTCTTTTAAGAACAATGTGTTTTGTTTTTTCATCTTTAAACTGAAAGTGAAGTTTAATTGTTATGTAGCATGTGATAAGGGAGCTGTCACACTTGCATCACAAAACTTAAAGTTAACTTAACTTAAACTTTTGAATTGTAAACTAAACCTTGATGGTTAATGTTTTTATTTTTATCAAATTGGTATTAAGACATGAATATAATGATGTTTGTTGTTGTTTTTCACCTGGCAAACATTTTAAGTTTCACTTTTTTCAAGAGTTAGCTGGACATGGTAAAGTAGAAAATTGCTAAACACTAAAAGAGTACATTTTATTGAAAAGGAGTCCACTGAAAATCAACAAGGTGTTGGGTAAGAAAAACACTTAAAGGGAGTAAATACACAAGTAAATTATCTTTTACACTGGCAGGAGTCAATTGAAAATCAACACTGTGTTGGGAGTAATTTCTTAATCAACACTTGGTGTTAAGTAGGTTTAACACCCATGAAGAGTGTAATAGTAAATTTTGATTAACACTGAAAAATTCTTAGTGTCAAATGTAAATTACACTATGGGTGTTATTTTCTTCATAGTGTAAAACTTGATTAACACTTCTCAGTGTGGTGTAGTGTAAAATATTAACTCTTACCAGAGTTGAATTAACTCTGAAAATTCAACACTATGTTCAGTGTCACTTTTACAGTCTGTAGATAAGGACCATATGTTCACTGACTCAGTGTTGAAACTGACTCTTTAAGTGTTAAATTAACACTGCAGATTTTACTGTGTGGCTTTACATACCTCCGTCTTCTACACTCTTCTCATTTGTGCTCAGGCAGTAGGCAGGCATCTTCCTTCGTTCCTCGGTTGCGTTCTGTGCACACCAAGTCTCTTCGACACTGCTCCGTCATGGCGTCCGTGAGTCTCGCTTCTCTCCCAGCCGGTCCCGCACACTTGCCCTGCATCTGTACCAAACACATCTGACAATCAACTGTACAACTTCAGCAGGAAATCAGATAGAGGAGTCATCTAAACTTTGCAGTTGTAATTCTCTTACTAGGAAAATCATGAACGCCTACATTCTCCCAGAGGGAAAGCATTAAATAGTAATCATTATTTGTGCATTAACAACTACATTTATAAGAATTACGCTGTTATCAGTTAATAATTTAAGTTATTAAGAAAAGAAGTATATTTTTGTAACTAGTAACCTTCATGGCAGCAATGAAACCGTTGAAATATGTAAAAACTTAATTCCAATGGAAGAATCCTGAGTTTTGCATCTGAAATATGCATGGTCAAATATAACATATTGTACTGTGTTTATAAGACGCTGAGGTTATTGTTTTTGTTTTTTTTCAGATGTGATGCTCTTGAAGACACCTGTGGGAACTCAGTTTTTGCAATTGCGTTTCTGTACACAGCGGAGCTTTACCCCACAGTAATGAGGGTCGTGAAATATCTCGCAAACCATATCTAATTCTTATTATAAAGGTTATAATTTACATATTTACACAATATCTGAATCCAATAGTAGCCTACATTATGTTTACTAAATTATCTGGAAATGTTTGTTGATTAAAACCGAGATTGGGTATTTATATATTCGTCCATGTTTCAGATTTTGTTCAGCAAAGTTCCTGCTTCTTGGAACAGGCTCCTGATTGGTATAAATTGAAACACTGTCTCTGTAGTCTGAAATGTTCTGTGTTTTTGTTACACAGGAAAAGCGGATTGGGTTACAGCTGTGTCTGTATCCCCTCTGATCATGGTTCTTGAAGAAATGTGGCTCCCTGTTGGGGATTATCATTGATGGTAACGTGTTTAAATAACAAAACTGTAACTACCTAAGTCTTTCTTAAGCAAAATTTGTGGAATAAACTGCTAAAAACAACTGTGAACATATGCATTACACCACCACTGATTCATTGCTACATTTTGTGTTGTAATGCAATAAAGATGATGATGACTCATTTCACCACATGCTGAGGATCCTGCTTGCTGTTGGCAGGAATTTATTCATAGGTCATCTTAGTGGTTAAACATTCACCAATTACAACTGTTATCCAGCAGCACCTGGCATTATGAAATGCTAAAGGTTGCCTTGTCCGGGTCTGAGAGTCAGGCTTGCTGTGTACTTCTGTTTTGTTTCTCTTTTCCACAATGAAGTTCGAGAACATTCTAGCCGATATCAATGGATTCGGAAGATTTCAGATAATGATCATTGTGATCAACTTCATTGGCTGCTTCACAATGCCCTGCCACTTCTTGCTAAACAATTTTATAGCAGCTGTTCCCTTTCACCACTGTGACATCAGCTCTCTGGATGACGGAGGTGTTTTTAGGAATTTATCTCAGGCAGAGAAACTTGCTGTTAGTATTCCAGTCCAGGAGGATGGGACTCCAAACTCCTGTCAGATGTTCGCAGAGCCTCAGTATCATCTGCTGCTCAACTCTTCCAACATCACCGAACTACCCACAGTGCCGTGCCAGACTGGATGGGTGTACGATAACACCACCTTCAAGTCTACTCTGACCTCACAGGTGACCTGCATCTCTTTTCTTTTGTGAAACAACAAACAAACTAAAATGTACTTGTCCACACACATTTTAGGTAGAAGTCACTCATGTCCTCACAGAACAGAGTGAACTTCTTTATTTGTACAAGTGGGACCTGGTGTGTGATAGAAGAGGGAAAAACAAAGCAACTGCTACCATCTTCTTTGTTGGAATGATGTTTGGAGCCATGGCCTTTGGAAGTCTGAGTGACAGGTATCGCAGCCTGGCTACATGATATTCAGCTTATAACTCTGATTACCTTGTGTATGGAACCATATAGGGGACTTTATTCAAATGATAATGTAAACTTGAAAATGAAAATGTAATTCCAAAATAGCATTATAATTTTCCACATACGTATGCATTATTTGAGTAAAAATGAAAATGCAATAATCCAATTTGCATTTTAATTTTCACATACTGGTATGGGCCTTCTATGACCATATTAAAATGAAAAATGGAAAAGCTGTTTGACATTTCATTTTCAAGGTCGTACCCCGCTCTACAGTGGACAATATTCAAATGTTAATTAAAATTTGAAAATTAAAATGCAATATAAAGAATGTAACCTGATTTTCCATTTACACAAGCAATATTTAAGTCACAATGAAAATGAAAATGCAATTTTCTAACAATTTGAAAATGAAAATGAAAACAGCATTTGACATTTCATTTTCAAAGACTTAACCTACAAAACAGTGGCCAATATTCAAATGTTAATTCAAATTTGAAAATTAAATGCAATATATAGAATGTAACCTCATTTTCAATTTATGCAAGCAATATTTAAGTCACAATGGAAATGAAAATGCAATTTTCTAATAATTTGAAAATTAACATGAAAACAACATTTGACATTTAATTTTTAAAGACTTAAAGGTGTAGTCTACGATTCTGGAGAAAGCTTGTTGATAGTTGAACTCAGCAGCCAAACAAATACACCCCTCCCTTCAGCGCTCCTTCAAACTCGCGCAAGTAACACACAGCATAAGTTTGTCCTGTGTATGAGCACAAGTTGTGACATATTATACCAAAGTGTTTAGTGGAAACGTGGCTAAAGTGTCAGTATTTGGCGAACTGTGTTGGTGACTCTACCCAAGCCACTCTGTTTGTTTCCCGTTTACAGAGCCAGGGCTGTGTATGAACACCAGACTTTTTGTCAGCGCACACACGGAACGGAAAACTAGCAGACTGTGAGGAGATATTAACTGAATTTGACAAAAACGGTTTTGGATTAGAATCGTGGACTACACCTTTAACCTGCAAAACAGTGGACAATATTCAAATGTAATAAGCAAAACAGCGCCTCCAATGTATTGCATTTACATTTACATGTCACCACTCTTTTTTGGCTCATCTAAGACGCAGATAGGACAGTTTATTTTTCCTTATTCTGTCCTGGAAGAAGACCACACATCCCATCAAATCGTAAGTTGTTTTGAGGTGTGGCATCAGCTGGGACACTGTTGGCTTGACAGCCTTGATTCCTGTGAATTCTTCATGTCAAACCATA
>NTHP01000102.1:888146-918190 GCA_003416845.1 Oplegnathus fasciatus
TCACACCAATGCAGACTAACTCACCTGGTGGATCCATGAAGTCAAAGTGCACGAGGTCGTCGATGCCCAGCTTTTTCAGCTGCAGCACAACAGATCCCAGGTTGGATCGAAGAATCTCAGGGTACGTGTTATCCTGGAGTGGGGGTGTTTACAGTGTTAATAAACAACAAAAACAATTATAGATGTGCAACAATATCTGTATTAATTCTAAGAACAGACTGAACTAACTGAGGTTTTGTTTTTGTCTACCACCAAATCTCGAAAAGTAGAGACGACAAGAAGTCTGTGTAACTGCTGTCACTTACCTGCATCTCTGTTTTGTAGGCCTTCTCTGTGTAGAGGCGGAAACATTTCCCTGGACGTGTTCTACCAGCTCGTCCTGCCCTCTGCTGGGCAGAAGCTTTACTGATGGCCGTGACGAGCAAAGACTCAACTCTGATACGGGGATTGTAAACCTGGACACACATTTGAAAGCATGTGTAAGTGAAGCTGAGCTGTACAAGGGACCACTAACCCTTAAGAAAACATACTGTAACTGCATTTATACTTATTAGTCTTACATGATGTCTAAGTTTTGATGTAGCGCCATATTACACACAGGATTAAATGCAATAAAAAATCCACTTTGCCCACCTTTTGCTTGGCAAATCCAGGATCAATGACGAACACCACACCGTCAATTGTCAGAGAGGTCTCAGCAATGTTTGTCGAAACCACAACCTGACGATGAAGCAACAGGTCAGAAATCTACTATCAAAATCTGGTGCAAATGGACACACTTATAAAGCTATCCACACAGTAAGATGCATCATTTAATCTAGTGTGATACTCCTAAAATTCTTCTAAAATCTTTATTATTTAAAATGTACCTTTCTTCCTATTGCACCATTGGGCTTTCTTGGAGGAGGAGGCTCAAAGATCCGTTGCTGCTGCTGTGGTGGTAATGTGGAATACAGTGGAATGATTTTGATGTCTCCAACTTCAGGTCCAAGATCATCAACCTCACGCTTGATCCGTTTGCAGGCCTCGTCAATTTCCTGAAAGAAACATTTGATTTAATTTTTTGCGTTGAGGAAAATTCTACTGGACCAGTAATGCGAGCACCATAAGTCTTACCTCTTGACCAGTGAGAAAGAGAAGGCAGTCACCTTCATCTTCCTCACACATATGAATCTGGATGACGGTGCGGATCGCTGCTTCAAGGTAGTCTCGCTCTGGTTCGGGAGTGTAGAAAATCTCTACAGGGTGCGTACGCCCAGGAATAGTCAGGAGAGGACAGTTGTCGAAGTACACCTGGAACTTCCCGGCATCTAGCGTGGCACTCATGACGATCACCTATGCATGAAGGAAAAACTTTGCTGTACATGTTGTTTTTCCAACTCTTACCTCCAGAGAGCTTTACTCAGATCAGTAACTAAAGCAGTCTTGGGACACGTCTTAATGACATTTGCTTTATCAGGATGATGTAATTTCTCACGTTCTTAGTTACAGAAGATGTTGCTCTGACATAGTCTTGCCTACATGCAACTCTGCTTTACTGTGTGTAAACTACCACATTCCTCTTCATCTGTTCAGAGTGTTCAATACTAAATAATCTGTGAATGACCACCATAAAAATATGACCAGAATACAGCTAAGTCCTGAGCCTACGCTGTAAATCATGTATTTTCTATTCTATTTATAATACGCCAAGCTCTTATACAGTGAACAAGTGTCTAATTTAAACAAATGATAAAGTAATTAAATCAGCACACTTGCTTTTATAATGGTTATTTCTATAATGCTCTGTAACTGAGTAGATTTTGGATTAATTTATTGAGTTTTCCAAAGACTCGCAAAACTGCTAAATGCCCCCTTTGAAATATTTATTTTATTACATTAGAAAATGTTTTGAGCCAAATTTAGCTCTTCGTCAGGTTCAAAGGTTTGATTCCTTAGAACTTTAAAAGCGAGTGTTTTTAACAGTGACGTGACTCCTTGGGAGGCACAAATCACGGTTACATTTTTTTTGGACTCAGACATGTGTGTTTTGCACAATCATTAATTTTCTTCTCGGCCTACGTATTTAATAAAGTACCTGATTGTAGCAAAACATAACATATACCATAATAAAAGTGAGCAAATGATTCATTGCTGTTATTAAAAATGAAATGAACGAATACCTTCAGATCTGCTCTTTGACGCACCACCTCCTTCAGTACTCCCATCAGGATGTCTGTGGCCAGAGTTCGCTCGTGGGCCTCATCCAGAATGATCACACCGTATCGCTCCAGCAGCGGGTCATTCATCGCCTCTCTTAGTAACATACCGTCTGTCATGTACCTAAAGAAATTACAGGCACGCTTTGTTTAACTGAGACGTTCTGGATTAAAACAAATAAGACTGATTGCTCTGTGTCTATTAAAAGCAGTTACAGTGCATTAGCAGACCTCAATCACTTACTTGAGTATAGTCTTGGCAGAGCTACAGTCCTCAAATCGAATAGAGTAGCCGACTTCCTGTCCAAGCATGACGTCCATTTCGTCCGCCACCCTTTGAGCCACGCTCATAGCCGCCACTCTCCTGGGCTGAGTACAGGCTACCGCCCGCTTAGGACCAGGCAAGCCCCTCACCATGTCCACACACCACTGTGGGATCTGGATATTGAAGCAAATGTTGCAATTAATTCAGATAAAATAATTTAAGAGGAGAGTATCAAATCGCTCCATCACCATCATACTGGATATGACTGTACTTCAAAAGTTTTTAAACAAGCTTTTAGTGTCCAGCACATAAGAGACTGGCTGAATTATTGCATTTCAGACCTGTGTTGTCTTCCCAGAGCCAGTCTCTCCAACCAGGACAAAGCTCTGATGACGTGTGATGATATCGCTGAACCTCTCCTTGTACTCCCACACTGGAAGCTGCAACCTCTTCTTCAGGATCTCGTAGTAGCGTGGCGTGTGCGGCAGGTTGGTGAATGGGTTGATCTGCTGGTGCATGGCCATCTGCTTGAGGGGCAGCAGGCTTGGCTCGGGCGCCGTGCTGTTAGACGGGACACTAGGAGGCTTCGGGTCTCTGTCCCGGTCTCTGTCCCTGTCCCGGTCCCTATCTCGGTCCCTGTCCCTGGAGCGGTCCTCACGGTCTCTGTCACGGTCCCTGTCTCTCCTGTCAACATCAGGGCAGGGCATCATTATGAATATTTCCAACGTAAAATAAATCATTATGAAGCTTCTTTGTTTCTGCCTATACTGGTGTCAGCATTGCAAAGTATAAGTATTAATTTAGCCCCGTTCACATCATGCAAAATGAACTGCAGAGAAGGGAAAGTTCCCAATGTTTACAACTTGCAAGCGTTCACATCGGACAACTCAAGAGGGCTGTATGATTGTAGAGTTGGTTGTGTGAGGGTTAAAAATACTGTACATTGACAAAATTGGGTTTAATTACCTTGAATGACGGACTTTAGCTGATATGAAGCGTCCTTGTTTGTTTGTTTGTTCGTTCAACATTATCAAGCAGCAGGTTGAAAATATCAGAACTCAGAGTTGCCTTGCCATAATTATGACTTGGATGTTGACGTGAACACTGTTTACAAGTCAAAAACTGGTAATTATGGTGACTCCTATGTGACACAGAGAGGCTCAAGATGAGCTTCTACCCTCAGGCCACTCGGATCCTAAATGAGGACAGTGCCTAAGAATTGCCCTAAGACTATTTTTACTTACTTTATTATTCAAAGTTACTTGCTATAGTTAAAACTATTATTTATTACTTGTTTCTATTCTTTCTTCATATTCTATTTTATGCTTATTTTTATTGCATAATTAAAGGAGCTAACAGTCACACATTTCACTATGATTATACCATGTAAGATTATGTGACAAATAAAACGTACTTGAACATAAACATGGCATTAGCCTGCTCTTATGTACACTACAGCCCGCTGATAATGTTTTTTTGAGGCTGATACGGATGTTGATATGTGACAGTTTAAAAAAATAATCCAATAACAATAAATCTGTCTATATTTTCTTTTCCTTTTCAAAAACACAAAATAAATAAATTAAATGGAACCCTTAACTTTGTTTTAAAAGAATTGTGAACTATGTACTTGGCACATTTTACAGTCGGCAGTGCTCTCTGTTAGAAAAACTAAGCAATGGTGGCACTGCTTCTAGACTACCTCATACATATGCATTTCTGCACTACAACTTCTTTTGACCTGCTGACCAACACATACACTGATACTAACATATCTACGATGCTAATATTGGCCCATGTGTGCACACTCAGTTGTCAGATTATTAGGCAAAGCAAGCTACAATGCAACACCCCTGCAATACATCCTACCTTTAAGAAGGTTTTAACATTTATTTGTTGTTTCACCTTTGGTCATTGTGGAGGTATTACTAATATGTACTACTCTCTAGATAAGTTTGACAAAATAATGGACACACATCTCAATAAAATACAATTTAACAGCATCATAGCCTAACCCCTCCAAAATAACAATACACCTGAATGAACACCTCTTCAAAACAAACGTTATCAACCTTTACTTGCTACAGGACTGTTGTATTAAAAGTGCATTAGTTTTAGTCAGCTAGGTGTAACGTTACATAACAAAACTGGCGACTGAGTGCAGTGAATTAATTAATAAAACAGTTTTTCTGGGAAATAAGAGCCCTCAGAGTTTCGGTTAGCAGCATGCTAACGCAATGTTAAAGACTAGGTTTGCTGGGAGCTCTTAACATAATAACTTAAGATAGTAGCTTACTATATTAAGAACCAAATCACAGTTTTTTTAATGTGTAGCTAAGGATATCCTCTAAGTCAACTTACGCTAGCTAGCTAAGGTTGTTAGCAACTCGCTAACGTTAACTTCACGTTTGCCCCGCACACACGTGCCTCAATGGTAAAGCTAACGTAAATGCTTCGTTTGTTAGCTACAGCCGTCCTCAGTAGCTACATGAGGGTATTGACACAATGTCGCTAAACGCCCAAACATTTATAACCCTGTATCAGAGGAACATTCAGGTGCCGTTGAGAGTAAGTGGCTAACACCAGAAATACAACATTAACAGCTACGGTTTTTGTCTCGGGTCTTATTAAACATACATAGTGGCTATTAGCCAAATTAACTAGCATCAGCTAACAGTTAGCTAGTGGCTAACTGGTTAAAGCAGACATGTTAACTTTGGGGCTTCACCTACCCTTCAGACCTCTTCTTACTGGAGGAGTAGTCATCACCCAAATCCAGACGATGTCTTTTGGACATCTTTAGGGAAAGAAGAAGCTTATATGTAATTAACTAACCCTATTAACGAGGACGATTCTACCGGGCAATATGGAACTAGTTTCCAGGTTCCTGTGCTTGTGTTTTCCTCCTTTCAAATTGGTTTCACAGCAGCTGCGCAGATTACATTACCGCCGTCTGCTGGTCTGGAGTGTGAACTGGCATTAAAACGCCCACAGGCGAGGCTGGATCACCGACTGGGCAATGGCGGAAGAAGAATTCAGATCCTTTAATGTCAAAATACTCTGTCACAAGTAAAAGTCCTGCATTCAAAATGACTTAAGTAAAAGTACATAAGTATTATCAACAAAATGTACTTAAAGTATCAAAGTAAAAGTACTGATATTGTCCCTTATGTTGATGTCCTTGGCCTATTTGTTGTTTGTTGTTTGTTGTTGATGTATACTGTGACATTCTTGTACATTTATTGTCTTATATGTACTGTAATCAGGGCGTCCTTGTAAAAGAGAGCTTGCTCTCAATGGCCCTCCCTGTTTAAATAAAGGTTATGAATGAATTAACTTGTTCTGCTGTAAAATGGCCTCCATTTGTGACATTATAATATTATTAGATTGTTAATATTGTTGCGCCAAGCAGCTGTTTTTACTATTGGAGCTGCTCCAGGTGGAGCTAGTTTGAATTACTTTATATACAGTTAGCTAGTTTATTCCAGTGGTTCCCAACCTAGGTGTCCGGACCCTCCAAAGGGTCACCAGATAAATCTGAAGTGTCACAAGATGATTAATGGGAAAGGAAAGAAGAAAAAAAAAGTTCTGATACACAAAGAATTCATGTTTTGGACTTTCTTTCTTACCTTTTTGTGAAATATTGAATAACTTTACCTCTTTGTACCTCAAACAGTTATTTACATGAAACCATCTGAGATATTTAGAGGTGAAATGTCTCTTCGGTGGAACTGCTATCAGCTGAGAGACATCTGAAACATGACAAGGAGACACAAATAGACAGGTTTTTTCTGAACAAGTCGCAAACAAACAAGGTTGAGAACGACTGCTTTAATCTTTAACAGTGCGGTATCATATGTTAGATTCCTATCATATGTTTTATAATGTAAAATCTTAATCAGATAACTGAAGCTGTCAGATACATGTAGTGGAGTAAAAAGAACAATATTTCCCAAGTAGTGTAGTAGAAGTATAAAGTTGCATAAAATTGAAATACTCAAGTAAAGTACAAGTACCTCAAAATTGTACTTAAGTACAGTGATTGAGTACTAATTTCCACCACTGCCAACTGGGCAACGGTTTCTTTGTCTAAATCTAGTTTTAACACCTTCATTATTTCAGTTTTGTGCTTATATGAATGAATGAATGAATGAATGAATGAAGCTTTTATTATTATGTCATGCATACAACTATGTCCAGCCCCCATGGACTTACAGGCACCACAAATCCATAAAGGCCAGATCCAGAATGCTGCATATACGTATATTTTCATACAATACTATGAAAGGTCATAAAATAAAGACAACCATTTAAATAATTTACCACTTCAATAATTTACACAATCTGTTTTTCTGACCTTCACGTCTACAACACAATCCATAAATCACTGACAAAACTTTGAAATACTGGAGACATCAGAATAAATACTGATCAAGCTCATTCACACTGACACTGAGCTCATTCTCCACATATAGGCTATCCCAAAATGTATGAGATATATTATTTCCTGTTTAAGGAGACGATTTGGGCAGGTAACAGGTATTATACACATCATTCCTAAAAGCAGTAATCAGTATCTGAGCAGTGTACATTTACTAAAGTACAATTCTGATCTTAACTTTACTGCGGTGTAGGAGCCATTTATGTTTACTGTTGGCATGTCATATTATTTTGTTTAGATACATCTTTCAGTATTATTTTGGACACTTGGAGGCGGTCATTAGATGCACAGGGTTGTATATGTAGGAGCATTGGTGACAGGAAAGGGAAGGCACAGGAAGAGGGATCGCACACAGTTCTCAACAGACCAGAACAGAGCAACAGCTATAACCTGCAGAAATGGAAACTGTGGTATGTACGTCTCATGTTACAGCGATCTCAATAAACAACAAACTAAACTGCAAATAACAACTGAAAAATCTGTTGTATTTGGGTCCTCCTTCCTGTGTATTAATGGCAACTGGAAAATGGAAACATTCGTTTGAAAAGTTGAAAATTGCCATTACATAGAGTATTAAAATGTTCAGCTATTATGTAGCCTACCCCACTACATTACAGATGGAAACATTGCACTTATTTCCCACCACATTTAGTTGAAAATTACTGTTTTATTTTGCAGATTAAGGTTTTAAAAATCTATATATAACATACGCAGTAAACCAAACTACCCAACTACCTACCAAACAGTATATAAAGATTCAAATTAGTTCCACTATGACCAGCTACAAAATCAAAAATCCTCCTTACACATTGATTACATAATGAGTACTTTTACTTTTAGTACATTTTGTTGAAAACATACTTTTACTTAAGTGAGTATTTTTTGTAGTGTATTGCTACTTGACTGCTCTGTTCCACCACTGGAAGTAATAATGTAAACTGACCCTTTAGTCATTAGCTGTGCATATATGCAACATTTTTACTTTCCTCGATCATTAGAAAGGCAACGAGCTATCTTTTACACAAAAGTAACAAATTCTTCAGACTTTTTAGCTGTTTGGAGTGTGGCTTCAGGAGGAGGAGTTTCTGTCTCCAGACCAGGCGTCATTATCAACACGACAACTGCAGGTCTACATGTTATTATTCAGTAAACAGGCTCCTGGTATAGCAGAATCTGAAGAAAATGGGTTCAGCTGCTTGCGTGGAGAAAGTAAAGGAAAGACCAGCCTACAATGGCTTATGGAGAAAATTGACGCCGGTGCCTTGTCTGTGAAAACCTCTGCTCCACCCTCACAAAACAACGCCTACTGACGGGCTTATACAAGGCGTTTATGAAACATATCACATCTGCACTCGTCTGACGATCAACACCGTGCAGCTTATCAACAAAGGAAAGTGGACAGTCTGAGTTTTTTGCGGCGGTTCGTGCATATTGACCATGCGTCCACACGGGTAAGTGGATTTTTCTCACGTGGAGGCATCTGAAGTATCTGCGTTTGGATTTAATTGAATTAATTTGCAGGATAAAATACTGCGACACCATGTTTGTCTAGTGACAGGAACTGCCTGTGCGCTTCAGTCGACCCCTTATTCTTTTATTCTTATTCATCAGGGCTAAAACACCGTTTAGTCAATATTATGTTGTGTGCATTCATTTGGAATATGTCAACATGTAGGCAGGTAAAGGAGTTTTACATGCATCAGGACATATTACTGTTCCCTTTGTTACAACAGGATGACAATTAAAAAGTAACACTCAGTACTGTGCGCCTTTTTATGGTACTGGAACTACATTTTATACTTCTACTTTAGGAAAACATTCATACATTCACAGTGCATTTATTCAATTTACACATTTATAAATTTTAGGCTGCTAAAATACACTTTTCAGGTACTTGTGTTCTTTTTTTGCTGCTTCACACTTCTACTCCACTACATTTTGAAGAGAAATATTGTACTTTTTACTCCATTACATGTTTTTTTCCCCCACAACTTTAGTTACTTTGCAGATTGAGATTTTATATACAAAACATATGAAGATAAAATAAGAGAATCTTAATAGATCAAACCACTCTACTGTATAGAAAATAGCTAAGATGAGCTCCACCACCCACCAGCGATGTTAAAATCCTTATTACATGTTTATGAATTAGTTATAATAATCCCATAATGTAATATATGTAATAATATAACACACTGAAAGAAGTTATTGTGCACAATGAGTACTGTTTTTATACTTAAGTACATTTTTCTGACAATATTTCTATATAAAGTAATAGTGTTGCCACTTTTACTTTAATAAAAAAAATATATGAGGCACCATCCTAATAATTTTACTATCTTTCAGGCCAATGAGCATATTGGGAGCAGCACTGGTGGTTCTGCTGGCAGGCTGTCAACAATGTGTCTCAGCTGACAGCGACACTTTGGCTCCACCAGAGGTCTCGCAGCACAATGACACCCTGTATGCAGCCTGCAAAATGAGACCCAGCAGCTCACTAGCTGAGGGTCTGCCCAAAGTGTACGGTCATGTGCTGTTTAAGCAGGATTATCCTCAGGGAAAACTCAAAGTCCTTCTTCAGTTCAGTGGCTTCCCCAGAGAGGATGATCCAGAGCCCAGAGCGGTGCACATTCATCAGTATGGAGACCTGAGCCGAGGGTGTGACTCCACTGGTGGCCACTACAATCCATATGGTGTACATCACCCCAACCACCCTGGAGACTTTGGTAATTTTGAGTCCCAGCAAGGAAAAATCAATACGCTGATAGAGTCTGAGGCAACGCTGTTTGGTGGGCTGTCTGTGATGGGAAGAGCCGTGGTGGTCCATGAAAAGATAGATGACTTAGGGCGTGGTGGAGACGCCGGGAGCCTGCTGCATGGAAACGCAGGACGGAGGCTTGGCTGCTGCATTATTGGGATTTCCTCCCCCAGTCTTTGGAATATTCATTATAAGCAGTATAATAGGAGGCTGAGGAGAAATTAGCGTTGCAGTAGTGGCATATACTGCAGTTCATTCATTGTATCCATTGAATTCCTTGTCTGATACCAAGAAAAATCAATGACTCAATCAAATCCCCATTCTGCAAACATTCAACAGTGGCTTATCAAAAGCAGAAACTTGCCTTAAAAATTTGTCTGGGCCAACTTCAACCTAGAGTTTTCTCAAAATACTAAGAATAAAATATAATAATTAAGATATTACACATTTCAACAACTCAACAACTATTGGATGGATTGCCATGAAATATGGGTCAGACATTCATGGTCTCCAGACAATGAATTCAAATGTCTTTTTCTCAAAGTTTTCATTTATCCTGTGAAATATCTCAAGTTCTACCAGACAGATTGGCACAAAATTTGGTGCAGACATTCATGACTCCTTGAGGATGAATCCCTGTGACTTTGGTGATCCCCTGACATTTCCTCTAGCGCCACCATCAGATCAAAATTTCATTTTGTCCAATACTTTGTTCTATGACCAAATACTTGCAAAAATGACAATCCCATCAGCTTGAGCTGTACTTTGTGTTTAGTGCTAATTAGAAAATGTTAGCATGCTAAACTAAGATGGTAAACATTACACCTGCATGGATCAGCATGTTTGCATTGTCATTGTGAACATGCTGACATTAGCATTTAGTTAAAAGAACCTGGATTGCATGCAGTTTTAAGCCTTTACCTTCAGGACAGCGTGTCACAATATTTCAAATCCCGATGGACATGGTCCATCTCAATTTTGGACTTTTTAATTAAAACAGTTATTCCGGTCACAACAAACCAATAGTTGAAAATTATTTATTTTGAAGAAATAAATCCATTTTGTACACATTTTTGCACACATTTAACACATATACACACATGGCTCTAATTTCTATCTGTGGTGAGGAAATAATATTTTTCACCACAAAAACATGATCAATACATCAGTGCTGGTAATCTAGGTGTTGTGGCTTCATTGTGTTACAGACTTAATACGTTCTGTAAATGTATTCTTAACTAAATTCTTGTAAGTCATCAAATAATTGTTTTGAAGACGTCTGTCAAGGAATTAAATAAAAGCATGGATTAAAAAAGAAAATGCAATTTTCTTGAATCAAGTCATAGTATATCGTCATGCAGCATTTTATATAGCTTTGATAATATTGTGTTTTCGTGATTAAAAATAAAAACTTGTGTAAGGATGTTTGGTTTAAACAAAATGACTGTAGCTTCAAGACAGAATCTGCTAGCAAAAAAGCAGGGTGAGTAAATGTCCCACAATATAAATCTTTAGACAATAACAAGAAATGAACTGTTGGAAATGCTTGTATCATGTTTGAAGAAACAAAATAAAGCTTAGCTTAAACATTGTTGGATGTCTATTTATTGGCGTAGTGATCAATAAGATGTGGTAGGTTTCTTTTATGTCACGGGGGGAAGCGTGGATAGAGGTAGAAAGATAAAGGAGACTGTTCATTTCTAAGCAACACCACATCTTTTTGCTCATGGTCAACTGCACTTTGTCCCTCCAAATTTTGAATTCATTGCCATGTGAAACAAAACCTGAATCAGTGTCTTACTTCAGAGTCAACAGCAAATTACATTCTTCACTGATGAGTCAGTCTCTCGCGGGGAATTCCCACATCCAAAGTAAATGATTGAAGACAGAAATTCTACAATCAAAGGTAGAAAAATCTAAATCATTACACCTATGTAGCATTATAGCTACATCAGCCACCATCCCTAGCCCTTTTATGCTACTTTTTAATCACCATAAATCTCCATCACAATAGAGTCCAACTTTGTGGCAACAGTTTGGGAGTAACCCTTTCACCATGATGGGGCCATATAGTTTTCCCTGTCTGGTGTGGAAGAACTTGACTGCCCTGCACAGATTTCTGACCTCTAACCCATTCAACAACCTTTTGGATTTACTGGAACACCGACTGTGAGCCAGGCCGCGTTGCCCAACCTCACTAATGCTCTTCTGGCTGAGTGGGAGCAAATCTTTGCCGCCAGGCTCCAAGATTTTGTGGAAAAACAATCCCAGTCGAGTGGAGGGCTTTTATAACAACATATTAATAATCAACAATCACATGTGAGTGTTATGTTCGGGAGTCCACATACTTTGGGTCATGTTATGTAATTTATCACTTTAACTTGTAAGTGGGACTACAAGAGACTCTCAAATTGGATCAAGTGAAAGCCCAAGTTAGATAATCAGTTACTGACAGTTGACAATTGACACTACTTTAAGATTTTTTTTAGGTTTGTTATGAGTCATTCTTGCTGCTCTGACAGGGGGTATATTCATGAGAAAATCCTTCATGTTGTGTCCCAATAATTGGTTTTCATATTTCTTGGATTTACAGTAAGTAACAGATAAACAGACATTTTGAAGCTGTGGACAACAGTGTAGTTATTTTGTAATGTAGCGGTCATTACAACACACCATCTGTCACAACAGCTCTAATAGTGTCACTTTCTCCTGATTATTTTCATTATTCATAAAATGAATAAACTAGCATCATATCATAAATGCACCGTTCATCCTTATCTTATGCTTGGATTTCCTGACTCACACAAACATCTGTCTCTTCTGAAAGCTCCATCTCCTGGTTTGACTGGACGTCCTCCTGCTCTTCGGTGGATATTGCGTTATTGGTGTTTTCCTCTGTCAGAATAAACTCTGTTTCAACAGTTTCCACCCCTCCAGTGCTTTCATCTGACTCCCCCTCTCTTCCTCCTGCGGGGTTCTCTAAAGTTTGCTGTCGGTGGCAAAGGTCTGACACATCTGTCACTGTGAGAGGGGGCTCGCTCAGACACTCCTGACTCGTTAAAGCCGTTAAATCAATCGTGATCTGCGATTGGCCACTGTCGAGACGCTCTTTGCTGTCTGGGGTTTCTGGCTCTTCCTCAGCCGACTGGTACGAGGGGTTCTGCTGGCACGTCTCCTCGCTAGATGGCGATGGAGCCTCCTCGTGAAGTTCCTCTCCAGCACCTGACACAGCCGGTGTTCCACTCTCTTGGTTTGGTTCTTCTGCGGAGCTCTGCTGAGCGACGGCTATTTTCTCAGACCTTTCATCACCTGTAAGAACAGAGGATTTAAAGCACACAGAACGATAGATGGCGTACACAGACAAAAGTATATATAGTCTCATTAGCCGAATGTAGCTGAAATTTTAACAGAATTCTCAGAAAATCTGCAAACAAAAATGTGAATTAATGTGCGTTTCCATCCACTACTGTGATGCAAATATTGGGAGTTGGTTCCTCGAGATAAGTAGCTGGTGGCACTAATTCTCCAGTCAGGTGCCATTAAACCATTGTAGAAGAAGAGGGCGCAACAAGATGACGTAATTAAAAGAGCGCCAGTCAAACCTCAAATGGTGAGGAAAAAATGTAGAAAACATGGTGGAAATACGGCATTCATGTTTGTTTCATCTAATAATTCAAGGAACGTTTAGCATTTTCCACTCACAGATTGAAAATGTGCATTAAAACAGGTGGATGAAAACCCACCTGTTGAATATTCACCTTCCTGTCCGGGAGACTCTGTTGACTCAGCCTGCCGAGTATTCAGGATGATGGCGTCTTTTCCTCCTATTATGACAAAACATTATTCAAAGTAAAGCCTTTATAAAAGCGATAGAAATGTAGTCATTTGTATGTCACTAAACTGTTGGACTGGAACTGGAAATGAGTAAATGTCTTTTGGGCAGACATGAGAAGTGATGGAAGAAGATGAAGGTCAAAGGTTAAAAAATGGATGACATAGTTATGAGAGGAACATACTTCCATATATTCCCAGAGACACATTATAAGTCAGGCCTCCAGGTAGCAAGAAGCCAAAGGACAGAAGAAAGGATAAGGAATGCAAATTATTGTCAACAGTAGAATACAATTTTTAATGAAATACAACAGTCTCAGTACATTAAGAAACTTATGTTCACCTGGCAGGCTCCATAATCCGGATATTTCTAATGTTTTTAGTTTCTTCTCCAGCTCTGCTACTCGATTTCCAAGGATCCTAACGACAGAAGACACAAAAACAAAGAAACTCACACATCCTGTCCGGCATCCAAGTAATAGATATGTTTAAATTAGAGTGTGAAGTGTGAGATGGAGTACTTGTTGATTTGGCGTTGGTGCTGAATCACCATGTTCTTCTCATGAATAGTTTCCAGCAGAGCTGTGGCCAGAGACTTGAGGTCTGAGATGGACTGAGGAGTCACCGGCAGACTGCAGCCGTTTTCTTCTGACAGCAACAACTCCTTCACTGCACACACATCATTAGTCACAGTTCAAGTACGGACACCAGATTAAGGGTTTATAAAAACACACACTGTTTTTCTTCACCCCTCGTGTAAATGTTTACATGGCATTGCGTGTGTGTGTGTGTGTGTGAGGATTTTCAATCCTTCTGACCTTGTTTAGCAGAGAGCACCCCAGTCAGTGCACTGCTGCTGGCTTTCCCACAGATTTTAGAGTTCTTCTTACACTCCAGGGCACTCTGAAATCAGTGAAAAGAATTATTGAGTATGAGAGGTTTCTGTTACCGAGAGGAAAAGATCTTTTTAATAAATCCACTTTGTTTTCATGGAAGTGACTATAAAAAATAGATTAAATATAACCGTAGGAGTAAAATATTGAAGAAATGAAAATGACAAGAAAAAAACGTAGCTACCTTGTACTTCACCAGATTTGTTTTGAGCAGGTTGACTTCTTCTTGAAGTTGACTGAACCTTTCGTGCAAATACCTGAAAGATTATTTTGATCAAAAGCCTTCAGACTCAAACATCATGAAACCTCATCAGTTCTTCACCAATCTGTTTACATGGGAAAGAAGCCTTCGCAGGTATGACTCCAAAATCCAAATATCATTATGTTGTCATCTCTTAGGGCTAAATATACGTAAATATATTATCTGATGTGAATATACACGTTATCTCATAGTAACGGGACAACAGTGTTTCAAAAGATTGTTCCTTTAACTGTGGACATTGCCACAGATACTCTAATATTTCTAACAGACACAGTAACAAACCTGTTCTCCATGCAGAGCGCATCTATGTCTAAAATGCGCATCTCATCATTGCCCACGATGTGGTTCATTTCCACGTTGAGACGATGAGCCTTCTGCTGAAACACGTCACGCTCTGCTCGTACGTCCTGAAGCTCGTCTGTGAGCGACTTCACGCTGTGCTCCAGCACCTCGTTCTGCAGCAACGCAAAGCACACAGTGTAAGTACATGAACTGTGATTTCATCTGCTAATGCTGTAGTTTTTTCTTGCTTACAGGTATAATATGTCTCTCTATGTTTGACTACTAAGAAATCTAATTGCATCCTGTTTCATTCTTTTCTCCAGATATTTGGCACACTTTTCCATCAATATTATTATATTTTGTTGGGATTTATGCCATAAATATATCAAGTTGTGCTTTTGTACCTCCTGTACTTGCATAGTACCTGTTCAAAAGACTCTTGAGAGGTTGGCCCAGTATTTTTGAGTTTAATGTGAAAACAGATTTATTGAAAAATCTGCCTGAAATCCAACTTGTGAGGGAAATTCTGAAGAGCCGGTTAACTCAAGAGTGAAGAAGTTCCAGGAGACCTGGATGTATTACGCAAAAGCATTTACTGAAGCTTGGCCAAGGAGAATGGAGATTAAGCAATACAAGTGTACACAGTGTAGTGCCACCTCAATTCTGAAGGATGCTTTCTGGTCAAGCGTCTTTTATCCTGTTGTTTTGGGAACACAAAGACTGCTTCGCGTTCCAAATAAGGTTATCTTCATACAGCTAAATATACGTGAAGATTCTATTATTGGATACTGAGTCATAAACTGGAGCTATGCTTGTCTTGGTTAACCAAGGTAATGTTGTATGTCTCTTCAGCCCACAATCCGCACAGTCTTAAAAGACGCCAGAATAGCTATTGTAGAGTCCGAGGCAAAGTACAGCATGCCATGTGTGAGCCTGGTCTCCAGGGAGACAGAGCCATCCTTATCAGAACAGCTGCCCTTGCACACCAGCCAAGTCTTAGGAGACAGAGAGTTGAGCTATTTCCCTGAAAAAGACAGATCAAGACCTTCTGCTCTCACCCGAAGGTGACCTGGGGAATCACCATATAGAAGGAAAATTCCTTCACACAACTGAAATTGAAATCATGGAAAATACAGTTAATGTGACTGATTCTCTGAGTAACAAGAGCTACAAGAGTACATTTACTTAATTACTGTACTTAAGTACAACTACAAATATGAGGTACTTGTGGTATTTTCTTTTCATGCCACTTTCTACTTCTACTCCACTACATTTCAGAGGGAAACTTCACTTTTTACTTAACTACAATTATCTGACAGCTTTGGTTACTCACTTTAAAAATTAGGATTTTTAAAATAATGATGCTTTGTTAGAGATAAAACTACCCAACAGTATATACAAGTACAACTTAAACGTTGACAGAAAATGAATTTGCATCTATTTTGATAATCTTTTAAGCCATTTTTCGTGTCATGTCAAACATTTCATGGTTCCAGTTTCTCAAATGTGAGGATTCACTGCTTTTCTTTTTCATTATTTAAATCTATTTTCAATCATTTTGAGATTTTTCTGCATTGAGTACTTTTAATACTTTACATTTTCAAAGCAGGACTTTTTACATGTAGTGAGTAAAGAGTAGTGTTATATTTATGTGTTTTATAGGGTATTAGTGCTTTTACTTAAGTAAAGGATATGAGTACTTCCTCCACCACTGACTGTGTGTACAGTATACTACAGTAATACAGAGTAATACAGTAATACAGTATGTAGTCACACGCCTGGTTTAATTACTTCCAAGTGTTCCTAGTTTGTCATTTAATTGACAGGATGTTGTCAAATGTCACAATGCTGTCAACTACAATCCATTAACTGAAAATCCCCTGAATTTTTGCATTTAAACAAAAAGACAGAAACCCAAACAGCAGGTAGCGAGCCCCCTGTTCTCACCTGCTCTCGAGCTCTTTCCAACTGTTTCACCAGATCCTCTCGCTCATGTGCAGGAAAGTGTCGAGCGCCGACCTCCTCGTCTCCCAGCCTCTGTTTGGTGATGGTCATTCGTAGGAGCTGTTTGGACACAGAGACCCAGTTTGATGTTCCATGACTTTCTGCATAGTTTCACAACATGTGATTCTGTCCTATTTTATCTGACAAGCTCTTTTTTTTTTGCATTCAAATGAACCTGAACTCACTTAAATCTGATAAACTGATTCATAACTGGAAAATATTGCATATGTTGTTGATATATTCAAGAACAAAAAGACACACAAAGAGATATAAACATATATCATAGCCTCATTATAGCGGTCAGCATATTGCACAGTAATACACGATACCTTGTTATCACCTTGAGCTTCCACCAGTCGTTGTTTCAGCTCCTTCACCTCCTCAGAAAGTTCAGTGCTTTTTTCTCTGGAGTCTCTCAGTAGCTGAGCTAAATTCACCTGAATAAGACACAAACATCAGGTCACATGAGCTGTTAAATGAATATATCCAGAATAGACATTTAAAGCTGTACAGCACAAAGGTTTTATGTAAACAAAGTGTTCATTTGCAAAAATAGATACCTCTGTTTTGATTTATTTTCCTAAATCATGTTTTTTTTGTGCACTCCAGGGAATATCCATCAAACTGGTGTTGGTTTGTTTATTTTAAGAATGGCTTTTATCAGTTTTTGCAAATTTTCTTCAAATATTCCCCCATCTTTTAACCTAAAATGATGAGGAGCATCCCTGAATGTGTCCTTTTTGCCCAAATAAAATTATACAGTTGTTATGAACACTGGCAGCAACTGTTCTCCACCCACGGGCAGCTATCAATAAAAACTGTTGGTTAGTATCACTAAACTGTCTACAAAGCACTGTTGCTCCACCCAGAGACAGCTGGACTCACCTCGGTTGAATCCTGTGATTCTCATCCCCTTGGAATATTTTAGCATACAACTTAAAGACCAGAACTTAAAGACCAGCCTCATCCATAAACACAAGCATGTAGTGTGCACAGAACTGAATTCTGAGTATTTAAGTCCACTTATGTGTAAAGCTGCCAGGTGTGATTTTAAGGAGCTTTTTCTATATCTATATATATTTTTTTATTTATTTATTTTTTTTTAACCACAGTGTGCCTTTCTGTTAGAAAGTGATGCACAAAGGAAAGGCAGCTTTATTTATATGCACATTTCAAACACAGAGGCAATTCAAAGTGTTTTCTGAAGGACATCTTTAGGTGAAAATCACTTACTTGATTCCTTTTCTCAGGAGGCAGAGAGGGATCTCCATCCTATTAGTTATAAAAACAAAGGAAATCAAATATAACATCTCCAGAATGTAAAAGGGGACAATGACAATTGTTAATTCTCCATTTTGCTGCCTATTGTAACGCTCACGACGCATCTACAGCACACACAGAAATAGCTTACAATGAGTTCTCTGTATTTCTTCTTGAGTCCTTGGTGTCGCTCGCGGAGCTGGTTGGCCATCAGCTTGTACTGATCCCTCTCCTGCTGGCAGGTGTCCAGCTCTTTAGACAGAATCAGGAGAGCCTCCTTCTTACTCTCCAACTTCCGCTTGCAAATGAGGAACTGTGAGAACGAATGTTTTATAAGAAAGAGAAAAAGGTTAAAGGCATTGTTCTGTGAATACTGAACGATGCTGGCTTGATGGGCAGCATCATCCCCCAGACTGTTTATTAAAAGAAGATAATGAAGCAATTTATATCACAATAAGCACGTGAGACCTTCTTCTGATGTTGATATTTATCACATTCCCAGCTAACGACTATTTTTTATCATCAAATCATTATTTGTTAAACTTATTAAATGTCAGAAAATAGTGAAAAATGCTCAACACAACTTCCCAGAGCACAGCATGTTGTCAAAGATATCACATTTGTATAAAAACAGAGAAAGGCAGCAGATTCTCACAAGTGAGAAGCTGAAACAAATGAATGAGTGAAACAAACTCATTGAACAATTAATCAATTATCAGGGCTGCTGTCAGTTCATTTTCTGTCGATCGACTAGTCGAGTAATCGTTTGAGACCCACACTTGTTAGAGTCTGGAAGAAAAATGGCTTATAATTTAGACGACATGCTTCACAATATATCAAAAAACATAACCCCCAGTAGAACAGCACTGTTAGTCATAATCACAGCTTACTGATATAACACACAGTTATATTTGCTTTACATTATACTGGAGCATCCACACGTATTGACTGTAATAACCAATGAAAAGTCAATACACCTGCAGTGTGTTGTTTCACATGTCATCGTCTTTGTATGGCACCGGGCTCTGCAGGTACAAGGAAAAAAAGAGAGAAAAACCCTACTTCCTTATCTACATTCCCTGCAGGCTGAGAGAAACCAGAGCAGCTCACATTTGATCCTGTTTACTCTTTTTAATCTAAACACCTTTAACTGTGTGTGGCTGCAAACAGGAGGCGACACGCAGGATTTAAAGAGTGTGAAACGACGCCAATCCGCTGCTAATGTGATAGTTTGGTGCACAACATCAGCGCAGGTTAGTGAGTTTATGGTCTCACCTCGTTGACCAGCCCCTGCCAGTCACTCTCGCTCCTCCGGGACGGATCCATCTCGCTCCGAGCGGCAGGGAGGGAAAAAAAATGTTAATAATGACGCAAGGTGAGTTTCACATAAGCATCACCATGTTGATTAGAGACAGTCCGCATCATCAACACGGATTAGCTGATCGAGGGACAAGGCTGCATCACTTCCGTTCGTCCTGACGTCAGAGGAGCGTCACGACGCGTTTGTAAATCCTCGTAAAACTGTGAACTGACTGGCAACTGTGGTATCACCTGTATGGAGACCTACTGTTCAAAAATGATTAAGCATTAGAAACACTTTATAATACAGTGATTTACAGTGTAATTTCGTTGTATGAATCAGGTATCACCAATAAAGTAGGGAGTAACAACTGGGCATTTTGAAGGTAAAAAGAAATAAATTATACTTTAAGTATTTTTGTAAATACTGGTTATGAGGTAGGCTACATAACTGGAAAACAACTGTTTTTGTGGTGTAAACAACACTGATATTCTGTGAAAATGATAAACATTTATAATACGATTCCAAAACTTGCCCTTAAAATTGAGAAAACGCGATACAGGCTGCCCTACATGCTGGAAAATGAGTTGCCATCTACGTGCCTCTAAATGGTTAAATAGTTAATTGTTCCCTGTGTGTTTTTATCATAGAGGTACCACTACAGTAGGGGTTATACTTTAAATCTGAGTCACATGATAAAACATTTTTAATCTTAGCCAGGGTTTAGAACTGTTTCACCATAAATGCATCACAACTTTATGCCCCGCCGCATACAGCTGGGGCCCCTTACTCCTTTGTTCCCTGTAAGTCTTGTTTTCTTCTTCTGTACCTACAATTAAGTAGCTGCAGGAACCGGAAAGTGTCTTATTGGTAGGCCCTACCTAATTCATACAACACAACTACACTGTAAATAGTGTATCATAAGTGTTACCAAAATTAGACAGGACAATATGAAATTACTAATTATATGAATAAATACCTTTAAAATATACAATTTCACCTTCTTACCTGCTGTTTCCAAGGTCAATAATGAACCTTTTAGGCTAAAAATGTTGAACATAGATTGTCAAAATGACCTGCAATAAACTCTGTTACTTAAAAAAAGAGCAGGATGAAATAATATTTTATATTATACATTGTGTCTGTATTTATTCAGGTGATTTTTTATTTCATAATGTCTTATCTTATGATTTAATATTGCTCACTTTGGCTCTGCAATTATTGACAGAGACTGAGAAATGCTTTTTTTTTTTTAAGTTTAGTGGCAATGCAAACCACGTTTTTTTTTCAATTTTATTTTTTCTAAAGGTTTGGGAAGTCTTTTAGTTCATCTATTATTGTATTTTAAGGCTTGGGGTATTAACTGACTCTCATTGTCAAACCAGATGTTTAATAAATTCATGAAACTGCAATTATGAACACCTGAAAATAAACATAACTGGTTTGATCAGTGATTTCACAGCAGCCATTTGACCCTTCATCCCTTATTTCCTGACATCTAGGCCATAGGTGCCCCGTGTTTGAAGGTTTCTACCAGGTTTCTATTGTTCTGTAAATAGCTGACAGTGAATAATGGCCAAAGAAAATATCTGTAAGTACTTGGCAGCAGAACAACAAAGTCTGAGGAGCAGGTTTACCTGACGTGGCATCAATCATATCACACCCCAACACTGAATGACGATAATAACAGATGATGATGGCACTCTGTCTTAACATTGGAAAACTATGAATGATGAAGCACGTGATTTTGTCATTTGTCCTCTGTTGCAGTTGATAGAAAATGCTGTCTCAGACACCAGATGCCGACAGCACTATCAATTTCAAACATGCTGTCTGAGGCACTTTGTCTTTGCTTTATGGCCACATTTCACTGTGTCTGTGCGTCAGCCAAGAACAGGACAGAGCTGAAGACAATACATGCGGTTAAATGTTCTTTAATGCATTTACACAAACTCATTCTTACATAAGACTGAAGGTTGTCGATGTAGCGCTGTGTAAAAGATCTTAATCATTACTTTAGAGTAGTAGAGTGGAAAAGATATAAATACATCATTGCTAGGTAGGACATGAGGATAGATAGAAGGGCAATCTTGTATTTTTTTATTCAAGAAATCTGAAATGCTAACAAAAACATATTGCTTATGCTAGATCTTGTTAGCAGTCTATAAAGACCATGGCTTAATTTGCACATCATGCCATTGTTATTTATGTGAAAAAGATTTATATTCCAAGCCAAACAGACTGTAATTAAATCTGTACAATACATGAAAAATATCAAAAGATCAGTAAAGAAAAGAGCACACGTTTGTGTCTTAAGACCATGTAAATGTCATTTCAAGTCACGTAGCAGCACACAATTAATAACCTCGTGATTGTAATTCAGAGCAACATTCAGTATTATATTGCATAGGAATCAGGAGTAAATTATATTTTGTTTCGCCACTAATCAGGCACTCTGTTCATACAGTAGCTAGTTATACATGTTGTGCAGTTAGGCTTAAGCTCGTAAGGTTTAGCTAATACATTTTATTTTTTGGTGAAAAGATTTAGA
The DNA here is from genome assembly GCA_003416845.1 of Oplegnathus fasciatus. Taxonomy (NCBI): domain Eukaryota; kingdom Metazoa; phylum Chordata; class Actinopteri; order Centrarchiformes; family Oplegnathidae; genus Oplegnathus; species Oplegnathus fasciatus. The sequence goes on from NTHP01000102.1 coordinate 910,192, forward strand.
AGAAAACCTTTGCTTCATGCACATTTAAATCATCAGTCACAACCGTTTCAAAGACAAAGTTCCAGCTGTCTCAAAAAATCACTTCACCCATTAAGTTTAGAGCATTTTAGGGTAACTTTTTTTTTGTTTGCAGTGGTGGAGCCAAACAATTTTGGGCTACGTCCAACAAACTCTGTAATTTTCCGAAACCGACAATCCAACAAACACACTCACTTCACAAGTGATTTGGGCAGGTGTGAGGAAGTGAGGAAGTAAGAAGGGTTTCAGCACTCTTTTTCATGTTTCATACAATTACTTCTGTTACCTTTCGCGTGCACAACCGAATGCAACGCCATGATTACCTTCCAGGAGAGACTGTCTGAAAGTGTGCGCCATCATCCCAAACTTTTTATTAAATTAATTGAACTTGAACTTGAAATACGACCGTTCAGGAGAGCTATAAACATTTTTTTGTTGTTTTTGAGCCCACTGAAACTTTGAGTTCACTTTGAGGTGGCACAGAAATCAGTGTTTTGTCCAACGCCATAGGCCCAATAGTCACTATTTCAGGCATGGCTGAGCCATTGCTTGACAGAATTACAATAAAAGCCATCACCTTTTAAGATAATATGTAGTATGCCATAAAATTATCTTCATGCTGTTTACAATTCAAACGTTGCCAAAGGTTTTATATTTCTGTCAGCCTTCACTTTCAAGTTAACTTCCATGAGTTGCAGAAAACTTGCCAAAAATGTTTGTCTCAAACCCAGAAAGATATATCTAGTTGCATTAGGAAGATAAACAGCATTTGAGACTCCTTTGTAGCATACTGTACACGCAATATTGATCTGAGTGATCAACTCATACTGTGATTAGTCATTACATTACATTTGCTAGGCATTATAAGCTTAAATCTACAATAATATGCTCAAAAACCATCGATTTGCCCTTAAAGCTGGAGGAAAAGATGAAATTCCTCCGGTCAGTGGTCACCACTATGAATGACCGGGGCGACTGCACATAAATGTCCTTGAACTTGTGAAATGTCTTGGTCTCCACGTCCCAGAGGTAGATTTGTGTGAAAGAATAATCGCTGCCAAGAGCAAGGTAGTGCCTATCTGTGAAGGTGAAAGGCTGGAGGATCATTGCTCCTCGAGAAGGCAGAGCCTGCACCTCAGTGAACAGCTTATTGGTCCACTTGAGGATTTTGGAGTCACCGATGTAGCAGGTCATGGCCAGATACAACTCATCCTCCTCCCGGAAAGCTTTGACTGCCACCACGTCGTCAACGTTTGGGATTTCACCGTGAAGTATGAACTTCAAGGTGCTCTTGTTCCACAGGTACATGACAGGTGACTGAGAGCGACTGGCTAAGATGAGGTAGGATTTCCCGTCCACCTCAACAAACTCAGCATCTGTATCACGAAACCACTCGTGGAGAAACTGGTAGGAGAAGAACCCAGTTTCATTGCGGTCTGGTTGGTCGGTCCACTTGTACAGGGTAGACAAACCTGCTTGGAGCTGTCCACAATCACAAAGTACCACTCACCATCCATTTTGAAGACCTCAATGTCATTTGGCTTCGAGATGTTGAAGACCTCAATAGTTTGAAACTTTGTGAACTTGTTTTGCTGATCATCAAACTTGTAAATATGGGAGCCACCGAAGAGCTGGGTGACGATTATCAAGACATGGTTGTCAATCAGAACAGACTTGCATCCAACAACAGACTTCCCTGCGAGGATAAAAAAGTTGTCAGTGGTAATACAACACAGAAAATGACATTTTAAGTGGATCATTAACGTTAATAATTGTTGTTGTTCTCTTAAATTAACCTTAAAAGATAAGGGTGACAATATTCTTAATTTCTGTTATTGTTAAAAAACCCTGTGAAAAGACCAAAATTAACAATGACTTCGACTTCCCCAGCCTGCCTGTGGCTCTCAGTCCACAGCTCATCGACTCCTACTGAAGACGTAAATGTTTAAAAACAGGTCATGAATGTATACGTACGTTCATTTTTTAAAAAGGCCAAATACTTTCCAAAAACAGCTGGGCACTGTAGTTTTTAGCAAGCATCACTCAAACAGGAGTGAATAGTTAATTTGTTGGGAACTATTTTCAGCTGTGGATTAATACACATTTAGTGCTCTCAACAGTATTTACAGCACCAGGGCGGTGTTTGTGGGGTCGACTTAAAACAAACCACATAGCCCATGTTCATTGTAATGAAGTAATATATCACCCAGAGCAACATGTGTTTTTAATAGTTTTTGAATGACAATAGAAGTCTTTTCGTGAGATTTTATGACTATAAGAAAAATACAGAATATCACCAGACTTATCCTTTTAAAAAAGACTTTGGGTGGGTGTTGTCAAACCTGTTATATTGTCAAATTTCCTGAAATTCATTTCAATGTGATCCCACTCCATAACCACGCAGCTGTTGGAGTTGGGGGCAGCCATCGCCACGTAGATGTCCTCTTTAAAGGAGAAGATGTCCGCTGACATGGACTGAATGGGAATGGACTGATGACGCACAAAGTCTGTGAGATGCAGACAAAAACAGAAACTGCAAGTCTGCTGATCAAGTGAAAGGGTCGACATTTAGAACCTCACTGCTTAAATTACATTTTTCCTGCTGTGAAAAGCTTCTGGATGACACAGCGTAGGGTCATATCATATTTTGCGTTGAATATTGTTTAATATTTTACTTTAATACAGTATATTTTCTAATATTATTCTTGTAGCTTTATAGTATGTATCCTTATAATATGCTAAGTCAGTGTTATGCAATGATCTATTTATTTATGTAAGTCTACAATTGCTTTGTCTGTCCACATTTGATGATTATTGAATAAGCTCAGAAATTAAACTAATGTGACAATTGTAACACTTAGGTAAAAAAAAAACAACTTCTCATTTTAGGTCAAAACAATCAGAAAGTGATGAAAGTGAAAGTGAAACTGATTTAATATTCAAATAGAGTTGAGATTATAAAAGGTAGATCTTTTTTTCTTCTGTTTTCATATCTGTATTTTCTATTTTTAGCCATGCTCGCAGAGTGGCTCTATGGTAATGTCTATCACTTTGGTCCAGACTAAAATATCTTGATAACTTTTTATTGGGTTGGCATGAAATTTGGTACAGATATTCATGGCGCCCAGAGGATGAATCCTACTGACTTTGGTGATCCTTCGACTTTTCCTCTAGCGCCACCATGAGGTTGACATTTGTGGTTTTGAGTGAAATGTCTCAACAACTGTTGGATAGACTGCCATGAAATGTACTACACACATTCATGTCCCCCTCAGGATAAATTGTAATAACTTTGATCATCCTCTGACTTCTCCTCTAGCCATACGTCAAAATTTTAATATGTCCAAATACCTGACCATCAACCTCAGCTGTACCCAGCATTTAGCTCAAAGCACTTGTGTGTAGCCTCACAGAGCCGCTAGCATAGCTGTAGACTGTTATTGTGTCTTAGGCCACATACTGTACATATGTGTGGGTGTTTTAAGAGGCACGTATGTTAGCAGGCCTGGAGTTGTTTTTGAGTGTGGAATAGTGCATGCTAGTGTCCTGTTGAATTATTTAACAGTTTTATTGATTTCTTTCCTTCCTTCTTTCTTTCTTTTCTTTCTTTCTTTCTTTTATCCTGACATTTTTAGCTGTGCCTGTGACTATTTGTAATTGCCTTTGACACGTTGTACTTGTCATTTTACCTGTGGAGATGCACTCGCCCGGTGGGATAGGAAGGTCGTTGAGCCGCTTGCCCTTCATGTCACTGGGGCCGGCGCAGAAGACATCTGATACTGTGGCATTTGTGTTTTTCAGCCACATCATCAGCCACTTGTTCTCACAATTACACTGGAAAGAGTTGCCTCGCAGATCCCTAATGTATGACAGACGGAATTATCAGTATCTGCAGCCTGGACACATTTACTGAACAATAAAATGTGTAACATTTTTCATATTAATAAGAGGGAAAGATTGAGAAGCTTGAGCTCGAGACAGTGCAGTAAATCATTTAAACGTACTTAATTCAAAGTTATACCAACTCCATGATAGTCTAAATGCATTATGATGATCCAGATAATAATGCTGCATGATGCAAGATACATTTATATTATTGTAAGAACAATTTGTTAATAAAATGGATCTAAAATGATAATAAAAATGACAATTTTAGCTACAAATAAAAGTCTCATGCACTGTAGAAGAGGACAGACACACAAACTTCATATTTATGCTATCCATATCATTCTTGTCAGGGTTTAATGCTGCCAAACACAAAACACAGCCTGAGTCAGCTTCACTTTGGAACGCAGTATGGAAAAAGACACACACACACACACACACACACACACACACACACACACACTGCTGACACCACAACTGCTTACTCACAGTTCCAGCAACGAATCCAAGTCAAAAAACAGATCTCTTGGCAGAAACCTCATCTTGTTATTGGCGAGTGATCTAAACCAGAGACACAAGGAGACCATCATTTCTAAGTCTCTTTTGAGTTCTGACATCAGTCTTTCTCTGTAATGGTGTGTTGGTGCTACAGAATAGAGCCTGGATTATAGACAGAATGACAACAGACTTACAGATGAGTCAAATCTCGCAGACCACGAAAGGCATTTTTGGTGATCGTTTCAATCTTGTTCCCTTCAATGAATCTGTTCAATGAGTCATAAAATAGAGGTTTATTAATGTGGGCGAGCAAATTATGAGTCAGTTAAATGATGTAATACATAAGGTCATATTATATCATGTAAGATTTTTAAGGTTTAAGGTTTTTGTATGGATAAATCTGTACATGCTGATACACATGTAGAAGTAATAGTGTGTTTATTAACATTATATCTTGCTGAAGGGGTAATTTGTTGGGTTTTGGAGACTGAGATGGGTAGATTGGAGGGTGGGGATGAAGAAGGAGAAATGATCTGCTGTATTTACAGCATGATGTAATACAGTCCTTCAACACAAGTATCAATTATTATGTGGTATATTCAAGTCAACTATTATGCATCTAATTGTGGATACACATACGCAAAAAAAAACTATAAAGAAAATCACAAAAAAACAACGACAGACAAACAAAGAAAAACATTATGTCATTTGAAGTGTTACATTAAGAAAGCAGTTGGTAAAATGATACTCACAAATATTCCAGATGTGGAAGGCCAGAGAAAGCATCATCTTTGATCGTGGTCAAAGAATTTGCATTTAGAAGTCTGTAAAGGAAAAACAAATCCTGACAACTGAGTGAACGTCCCTCTTCTGCACTTTGGCTTCTTTTCTAACTCCAAATGACCACGAGAGACAGAAAAAAGTTTGCATTATTGATCATACATCTACTTTTTTTATTTCTGTGTTGCACAAGCCCTGAAATGTCAACTGCTGATCACCAATCAATCAATGACAAGTTTGACTGACAAAATTGCACTTACAGCAGCTGAAGAGAGGGCATGAGTGAAAACATCCCCTCTGTAATTTCAGAAATAGATCCATTTACCATGCTCCTGTTGGGAGAAACATACAAATCAAAGTCTGACGGGGACATGTTAACACTCTGTACCAGACACACACCAAGTGCCAACTCTGCAGAGAGGCACAGAATAGCAAGTAAGATGTGTCCTTGAATGCAACACTGATTGCCTTGTGCTTTATTGAAGAGATAATCGTCGTCTGAAGAAATATGATTTATTACTCACAGTGAGTTGATCTCATTCGGTATAGTCCGAGGGATCTGTGAGGTCCCGACGCAGACAATCGTCTCCTTGGAGCAGGAGCATCCTGAAGGACATTTGAAATTCCTTTTAGATTCAACTGCTCCATAAACACACAGAAGCGCAAAACCGGCCAGCAGCCACTGCTTCGCGGATGTCATGTTGCTTCTTGGACATTAATACATGTAAATGAGACCGAGGTCGGTGCTGGCAGCAGCTTTTACCCGCCTGCAGCACTACAGTGGAAAGCCCTGACACAGGCTGATACGGCTGCAGCTGCGTCCCGGAAGGCTGTTTCGGTTTCGGACTGGGGGGAAAAAAAACAAAAACGTCGACACAGTCAGTAATCACAATGGTAATTTGTTGAGAAGAAAGACTCTAAAAATGTAGCGTGTATATGTACATTTCATACATACTTCAATTAACGCATGCATAATGACAAAAGTGATATTTAAGGTGGGGGAAATCAATACAACACTAAAACAGAAAAATGCCATGAAGTGGTTGTTTCAGCACCATGGAGAGCGTTAACGATCAACTTTGTCACGTGACACATTCTGCATACCCGAACACTTTGACTCCATTAGTACAGAAAGTCCCATAAAGAGGAGAAAGCATTAACAAGTCACACAGTAACTCCACAGCTAGACAGACTGTAGGCCAAAGATTATATCATCATCTCTTATGCAAGTACCAAACACATCAGTGGTGGAATGTAACTAAGTATGTTTACTCAAATACTGTACTTGTGTTAGGTACTTGTACTTTCCTTGAGTACCTTCATTTTATGTTACTTTCTACTTCCACTCCACTACATTTCAGAGGGAAATATTGTACTTTTTACTGCACTACATTTATCTGACAGCTTTACAAATTACATTTTTTATAAGAAACATGCAAAGAGCTTATAAAGTAGGATGTTTTGTTCTAAATTGAACTACCAAACATAAAAGAACAGCTGAAATAATTAGTCAATTCATAGGACATTAATTTGCAACTACTTTCCGATACCAATATTTTGATAATCGCCTCAGTATTTTTTAAGCAAAGATGCTGAACATTTAATGGTTCCAGCTTCTGAAACATGAGGAATTGCTGCTTTTCCTTTTAATAATTTTGAGGTTTGGACTGTTTGTTGGACAAAACAAGCATTGTGAAGGCGTCACTTTGGACTTCTGGGTAATTGTGACTGCTTTTCTCACTGTTTTCAGATTTTTTACAAATCAACCACTTAATGGAGAAAATAATCAGCAGATTAATCCATAAATAATCATTAGTTGCAGGAGTATACAAAACAGTCCAAATTAGTTCCACCTCAACCACATACAGCTGTAAAATCCTGCTTTTATGTGAATACATGAATATATAATAGTCTAAGTACATTTTCCTGATTATACTTAAATACATTTACTTAAAGAAGAGTTTAAACGCAGGACTTTTACTTGTAATGGAGTATTTTTACAGTGTGCTATTAGTACTTTTACTGAAGGACCTGAATACTTCCTTCACCACTGCCTCCTTGCCAAATATTTTCCTCTGGGCTACAGTTACCAGTTTTCCAGTTCAGTTTGGTTGAGATAGATATAAATGATGCATTGATTTTTGAGAAAACAACATAAAGGTCATCTGTCTGTGTTATGAGCTCTGACAGCAGCCCTGCACACTCAGTGGCGTGATGGTCTTTGTGTGTTGTTACATGAATATACCACTAGAGGGCAGCTGCTGATAACCAAAGGGGGAATCACACAAACTCAACGTCTTTCTCTGAACAAGTTAACAGTTCTGTTAAAATCTTTTCCTGTCTAAAGTTTAAAGGCCTAAAGGTGTCATGTTTAGAGTTTTATGTGAGTAAAGCATCTGCTTAAATTATTCTGATGGCATAAGGCTTTGTTTGTTTGTCTTATCTGTTTCATTCTTGTGTATCTCCAGGTTGATGCCAAAGTCCTAAACAAAGGAGCTTTAAAATACATGATTTGGGAGAATTAGTTATTGAGAATTTAGATAATTGTTAAAAGGTGTTAATTTTCCTTTTGTTACTTTCTGTCTGGTACATTTATTACTCTCCCTTTCTCTCTTTATTTCACAACACAGGCATACATTAACATACAATCTCTTAAACATAGTATATGCACTATATATATGCTATAATGTATAATAAAAGCCAAACATAATTGAGAACAACACTACATGCAAACATATTTCTCCAGAAGTGTAATTGAAGTAAAAAATACTAAAACAGAAGGACACATGCTTTTCTTTCTTTCTTTCTTTCTTTCTTT
>NTHP01000102.1:923275-956211 GCA_003416845.1 Oplegnathus fasciatus
AGCATCTTTTCCTTGCAGATACAAAATGAACTAAACTGATCCTGAAGAACTGCTGAACACAAAACTATTGCAGCTGAAAGCATAAAATACTCTAATGAAACAAATAATGACTGCGGACCAAACACACAAATAAACACACAATCTGTGACATAAGTTTAGGGACTGTGGTGATTCTGCTATTCAATAATTATTATTACTGTGCCACTACCATTAAGTCTGTTAGTACAATACCAATAATCAGACTTAGTGGTAATGGCACGCTAATAGCAACTTAATGGTATTATTACAGTATATAGCATGGTAATCTTTACTCTGTATATTTGCATATACTAGTTGGGCCCTTTGTCATGTTTCAGAGTTGTTAGCAGTCCCACCAAAGAGACTTCTCTACTCTAAACTTTTTAGTTGCTTTCATTTAAATAACTGTTCCAGACTTAAACGATCCGCTATCTCACAAAAAAGCAAAGATTAGAGAAAAGTCCCAAAAATGTATTTTACTTTATTTTTTCTTCAGCTACAGATACTCTCTTAAAGTCCCCACGTGCAGGATTGTTTCTTTTTTTTTACTTTGGTGCCATCCGATGGTCGTATCAAGAATGATGTTACACACTTTCTAATAGGGCACCCCTTATAAAAGTCTATAGGTTATGACAACTGATTAACTAATAGTTCTTAAACATTTTGATCATGGATCAAGATCATAGATTTATAAATAGAGATAGTTATAAGCTATTAATTAAAACAACATTGTAAAAAAAAAAACATTTTGGTGGTGTTTATCCTCTCTATTTGGTAATAATTTAATATAAATGTTTATAATATATTAATTAATATTCACACATTTTTTACTTTCCAATACATCTGCAGATATAAATGATAATAAGGAGCTAATTTTAGGACTTTGGTCCAGATGTGAAGCGCACAGCAGCTCTTTTCAGAGAGTAAGTGGTCAAAAGGTTTTCCTGATGAACTAAGGAGCCAACCAACATATTAAGTGTTATGCTGGAGGAGGATAAACACCGTTTTTCACAACCTGGCAACCCAAAAGTTGTTCTTAATAATGGTTTATTGATAAATAATAAGTAAATGATTTATTAACAAACCATCTGTTAAAACTGTAACCTCTTTAGATTGGCAGCAGTAATTTGAATTATCTGACATTTAGACAGAAGGTGGTGTATGCTGTACAGATTGAGGCAAATGTGTGATTTGTTTTGGGCTATAAAAATAAAATTGACTTTACTCAACTTTCCTAAAAATACACTCTTTAGGCTATATTTTGATATGAGTGTAATAAATGTGTGATATTTATAAATAAACCTACTGAACCTTTCACCACCAGGAGGTCAGTAAAAGTGACCTAAGTACTCACAGTGATCATTTATCCTCCTTAAGTGAATTGTCATTATCGGTGGTTTAGGGTATCGCTCTAATCCCGTACATCCACGAAACTAGCTCACATATGACACTTTCAAATCCAAAGATGACCTTTTACCCTTTGAACCATGAAACCCTTGAGGGCTGGGAGGGGGTGGGGGTGGGGGGTAACCTGGAGAAGTGCGGTGTCTGCTTCACAGCAGGTGTTCAAGCTCTCAAACTTCTCCAGTTCCCACTCAGGAGCTGTGCAAGACTCAGTATCAGAAACTCACCGACGCTGCTAGATGGCACGATCCAGCAGGAAGTATATTATAAATTAAATTAAATATAATTAAATATATAAAAATATGTTATAGTGAAATTATGCATATATTGAGCAAGTCTGTGTTCACAATATGTTTAAAAAATCCAGGACAATCTATCATATTTCAAATTTAGGTTTTCTTCTCATCATTCTAATAAAGTAAAATGATAATTTATTGACCTCTGGACATACAGTTTACTGTACTTCAGTACATCCATTTCAATCCATTTATACTTCTACTCCACGACATGTCACAGGCAAATATTGTACTTTTTACTCCTCTACATAAATTTTAGTTAATTATAAATGAATATTTTACTTGCAAACCTTTTTCTAAAATATAATACATTGTTAATGATTAAACTACCCAACAGTATGTAAGATAGTTGAAATTAGCCACGACAACAGTAAAATTCTTACAAGTCAAAGCATCGCTAATAATAATATGATATTATAAATATACTAACATTTCAGTACATGTTGCTGAAAGTACTTCTTTACGTTTACTTAAATAACAATTTTGAATGCAGGACTTTTACTAGTGATGTAGTATTTATAAATTGTGGTAGCAAAAAAACACTTTCCAATAATCATAAGACAACAATGCTACTGTTGCTGCTGCTGTCACTCAAGCAATAATTATGATAATCACAACTGTAATTCTATTAAATCAGATATAATTTTATAAACTTTTGCTTTGTTGGAATGCTTTTATTTAAGGGTGAGATCCTGTTTCAGTTTTGCATTCATTCCTAATGGACTATTTCATTAATAAATAATGGTGTAATAAAAATGTTTAAGTGATCAGATAATGTATTTTTAATGGACAGTCACATCGCACTTAAAGGTATGAATGTCACTCTAAGGATTTTAATATCACTGTGCATATGGAGTGTGAATTTGCACTTAAAACAAAGCTTTATAAAACAAAAACAAAAATAATGATAAAAAGATAATTGAATTAGTATATTCTTTTTTTTCTTTTCTTTCTTCTTCTTTTATTATTTTGTCTAAATTTTAAGGGGGAATTACAAAATTTTAAAAAGGCTTTTAATTTTGACTTTTTGTTATTCCATTTACTCCCATATACCTGCCTAAAATAGTATATAAACATATTTTCTAGGAGACAAATGTTGTATATTCCATCACACTATTTGTTTGTTTCCTACTTTAACATTTACAGTTTCCATTTCATGATCACTTTAAAATGTGTGCCATCTGGTTATTTTTTGTAGGAGTCTTGACCAAACGCTTTGAAGTCGCCCATGTAGACTCATGTCGGTGGACAAACAACTGTCCGACCAACACTTGTCAACTCTGAAAATGTGTCACTGTAAAATCAACACTTGTTAGCGCTGGAAGATTTGCTGTGTTACCGTTCAGGGTATCCTTCACGCTCAAACGGTTATTTTTAGAGCAGGTACATATTGTGACTCTGCTCTGTATCAACATCTGATGTGTGAGGGCGAAAGCAAGGGCTGAAGAGGTCTTCACACGCACTGTTCGTGGCGTTGATTAATGGTGCTCATGATTTAACACCTGCTGTTTTAATGTAAGAAACTGATCTCAACGTGCTTGCGTGAGCGGTGTCCCCATTTTAAATAGCTGCCTAAATTTATCAGCTTTGTGGAGGTCAGTTCAACCTGCGTGTGTGTTCATGTTTTGGCACAGAAAGAGAAAATCTAATCTTTAACAGCTCAGACTTTGAGGAAATAAAGACACACTGTGCACTGTTTATTATGAGTGTATATCCGCTTTTATGAAGTATAAAGGACGTGGTTGTACATTAATTTCATAAATATTTATGGAATTATGGTTTCTTTTTATTTGTTTTATCACTACTACAATCCAAACATTCGACTGAGAAGAGTAACTGCAAACTGAATAAAGAATTTAAAAGTATTCAAGCACTGTCATGTCATTTAATGGCAATTATAGGTATAATTTGTTGATGTGAAATCCAAGCTTGAGTCATGACCTTTAGTAGTTTACTGCTGTTTGTCTTCGCAAGGCAGCAGAGGCGCTCCTGCAAAGTCGCAGACGATAACAGGCTTCAGCCATCAGCTAAATGATTCAAAAACAGTAGTGGGAGAGGTAAGTAATTACTTAAGTAAAAGTACCAGTACACTAACGTAAAAATACTCCATCACAAGCAAAAGTCCTGGATTAAATTGAAACTTAAGTTTAGTATCAGCAAAATCTACAAAAATGAAAGCACCCATTCTGCAGAGTGATATATGATATATTATTATATTATTACATCTATTATTGGTGCATCAATGTGTAAGCAGCATTTCACTGTTGTAGCTGACTGAGGTGGGGCTAGTTTTAACTACTTCATATACAGTTGAGTATTTTAGTCCAGTGGTTCCCAAACTAGGGGTTGGGCCTCTCCAAAAGGTCACAAGATAATTTGAGAGGTCGTGAGATGATTAATGGGAGAGGAAAGAAGAAAAACAAGGTTCTGCTACACAAATTTATATTGTTTTTTTTTTTAACTTTTCTCTCATTTTTGCTTTTCTGTGTGATACTGGATAATTTGTTATTTAGATGAAACCAACTAAGAAGTATAGAGAGGAAAAGTCTCTTTGGTGGAACTGTTAACAACTTATAGACATCTGAAACGTGGAAACGTGACAAGGGGCCCCAACTAGACACTGCTTTTATGTAAGGAGAGCACAAGACAAAAAGGTTAGAAACCACTGATTTATGTGTTTCATTTTATATGCTTATCATATTTTTTTAATGTATATCTTAATCTATAAAGTAACCAGTAGCTGCAGCTGTCAAATGAACATAGTGGAGTAAAAAGTACAATATTTTAAGTATAAAGTATCATAAAATGGAAACACTCAAGTAAAGCACAAGTACCTCAGAATTGTACTTGAGTACAGTACTTGAGTAAAAGTACTCAGTTTGTTTCAAGCGCTGCTCAAAAACAGATTATTTCTAAGAGGCTAGACCACATTAATGACACTGAGGGTAAAAGTGGGATTTGAGGGTGACAAAGGCTTTATACTGGTGGCCTCTGTCCTTGATATTGCTGTCAGACTGCTCTCCACACAGAGCAACTGTTGGCCCAACCCCTCCCTGCTGCATACCACCAATCTGGGGCCCTGTCCAGAAACAACAGTTGTGTCTTCAACACTTAGACAGAGCTCTAATAACTACATCATTACTATGCAAGAGAGCATTGTCCAGCATTGTCCCTGATAGCAAACATTATTATCGAACACCCAAACCTTCGTGTACTTTTGTCTGAGTTTTGTCCCGCATGGCCGAGCGGTGGGAGCAGGATTAACAGATTAGATTTACGCAAATTTCAAACTATGTCTGCAGATGAATGGATGAACTTATAGTAAATTCTTTTAGCTGACTGGCACCAGCTGGTGGAGAATATTTTTCTCCATCAAGGAGAGGCAGCTGTTTCAGTGAGAGGGCAGAGCACTGATGGCATTCTCATGTCCATAAATATTATCAATGCCAATATTAAGTTAACTTAGTACATTATCCGTACAATATTTATTCCAGAGTTCTTTACACACCCAAAGCACTGTAGACCACAACCCTGAATACACAGTAACAATTTGACCTGTATACCGTGTTTGTTATATCTTTATGTTTATATGCTTTTCTTTGTTGTTTTTGTTTAGCTTCATGTCTGTGTGTATATTCCTGCATATATATCCTTAGCACTGTGTAAACGTACTGAAAGCTACTGAGAACATGAGTCACATTTGTTATGTTTAAACATCCTTAACCAATAAAGTTATTTTTTCAGATTCTGATATGAAAAAAGCCACAGTTGAATCAATAGTATTCTGCTAGTACAAGTATAAGCTGCGGACAGTATAGATTTGGCCTTTTTCATGCTCTCTGCAGGAGCAAGCAGCAGCCAGAAAATGGCAGACACTTTTATTAAACTTCACAAAAGGAATAAATTAATTCAAACTTGATTTTATATTCAAGGTGACTTCAGTTATCGATTAAAAAAAGCCTTAAAACCCACACCACTGTATAAAGAACCTGAAGAAGAGAAACACAAAAAGCTACTCAGTTAAATCTTGCTGCTTGTGTTGGTTATACTTAGTATTCTTTACCGTAAAGTCAGCCATTTTTCTTTCACCTATGTTTTTACCTTCATTTTCAGTGTATTCAAAAACCAAAACTCCCCTTTACAACAATTAAGCAGAATCTGGGTTACATTACAGTTTTTCATATAAGTAATGCTTAACTAATGCATGACTCATGATGAATTAATGCAGGATGCATCATGAACTCCTGTTGCTCACCATCAACAAATGATCAAGTCACTATGATCATCAGTTAAGGAATGTTAATTCACAGTTACTTTATACATTAATTGATATGCCACAAATACAAATTAGCTGGATTTCAGTTAAAAAAATTTTTATTTCAGACCCATTCTATCTGCTCAGCCTCTCTAAAAGCAGAACAGAACCTGTTCTCATAGAAATATAAAGCTATTTTTTTTTAATCAAACTTGTTGGTTTTGGTAAATACAGAAATACAGTTACATAAATAAACTTTCATGTAACTGAAACTCAGCTAACTTGATCATATATCAATGTATGTATGAAGTAACTGTGAATTAACATCACTTAACTGATGATCTATTAAGTGTGAACTAAAGTCATAGTGAGCTGATCATTTGTTGATAGTGAGCAACAGAAATTCATGATACATCCTGCATTAATTCACGCATTAAATCATCATCAGTAAGTATATAAGTATATGATTTGTACCCTTATGATAAAGTGTTACCAAATAAACTCTTCAGTCAGTGCATCAGTGCCTCCAAAATCTAATTTATTTTTATTATTGTCGAAGTCAAGGCAGTCAAATGTCTCTGTGACTAAATGAGTTCACTGATTTCTCAAATATCCTCTACATCCAGCTGATTAAACTCATGTCATAAAAATACCAGATTCAACAGTTTATTCTCAGATTTCTGTCAGTGTTCACCTTTCTGGAAAGCACCTTTTATAAAGTTATGAAGTGTTGCGCTACACAGAATAAACTGATGTAATGTTTTGAGAAAAACAACATGTCTCAGGAAAATGTGCTTCTGAAAACCAGTTGGAGGGGAGCTGTTCCTCCAGGGAAAGGTGCTGAATCTCGGCACTTTTTTGAGGTAAGTTTCATAAGACCACGTGCGTCTCCACAATCTTCACATGAAGAGATTCACATCAGAGAGAAACCATCATGGGATTTTCCTTGGGACTCCCCCCATCTCTCTCTCTCTCTCTCTCTCTCTCTCTCTCTCTCTCACCCACTCACCCTCCTCGCTCTCCGTCCTCCCGTCCCTCCAGCCTGCAGAGTTTTCTGTCCTGTGTCGGGATAACATCGTAAACGAGGACCACCTGACGGTACGACCGGACTAAATGGAAGCAGCGGAGGAAACTCTCACTTACCGAGATGACACCGGACTTCACAGGAAGCTGCTCCCAGAGGACAGGGTTAAGGACAACAGGGACGGTAAGGGCCACGCCACCGAGACGCACAGCGACGAGTCCAACTATGTGGATCTGGATATGAAACCGGACGGCGCAAAAACAGTGAAAGTGACTTTCACCGGCGAGGGAAACCAGCTGTCTGTCGTGAAATGCGACGGTTCAAAGCAGGGGGAGCATGACGAGGAGGGTAAAATCATTTCAGAGGACTTTGCTGAAGAGCAGTTAGAGGACGAGCGGGTCGCCGTCCCCGGGCCCGAGCCCCCTTTGGAAACTCTGGCCAAACTTCCCAACACCGATCAGGACTCAGAGAATGAGAAGCGGCGCCAGGTCGAGCTGGACCCGAGTGATTGCAGTGAACATGTGTGCAGTGAGAGCGAAGAGCTCCAGTACACGGACATGTATCTGAACAGCAAGACGGAGTCCGATGATGGTGCCAGCGCGGTGCTGTCCGACCACTGCGGCTCCGACACCGTGGAGGACGAGTCCCACTATATCACGACGCACGAAATCCAGCTGACCGAGCTCGACCACGACGTAGATTACGACTTGGGGCGAGGGACCTGTTGGGATTTTGAAGACAACAACCTGGTCTATTCCTTTGTGGATTACGCGTCTTTTGAAAGCGATGAAACGCAGGAGGGGACTTTGATACTGGAGGGCAGGGGCCAGGCGAAAGTGCAGTCTAATCTTGGTGGAGCAGTTGTCAGCACCGAGCAGGAGGATAGTGATCTTTGTGACTCGGACAAATGCGCCAGCTCAGATGAAAGCGTGTGCAAAAACCAGAGCGGAGACGCAAATGCGGGGAAAATTCATTTGTCGATAAAAACATCCTCCAGGGCGGTGAACGAACCTGTCAACATCTTTGACAGCAACACCTGTGGGTACACGAAACACTTTGGAGACAGGAGCCACTTCTCTTTCGTGAGCTCTGGCGCCAGAGCGGGGCCCTTGTGCGATAGAGCCCAATATTTCATCCCTGCTCCGGGCCGTCAGCACCTGGCAACCAAACTAAGACGGAAAGATATTAATGAGTATTCCAGCGGAGCGTCCAGCTCCATCAGTGAGCTGGACGACGCGGATAAAGAGGTGCGTAATTTAACCGCCAAGTCTTTCCGGAGCTTGGCATGTCCATACTTCGATGCCATTAATCTTAGCACCTCTAGTGAGTCCTCTATGTCGGAATATGGGCTAAATCAGTGGTCAGCTTATGTGGACTGGAATTATGGAAACATATCGCGGGGAAGGGAGCGGAGCGTAATTGCGCACAAGACTTCCAGCGCAACTTTGGAAATGAATAAGACTGTGGAGAGTAAGAGGCATGGTAAATCTAGTACCGGCATGAAAGCGCCACAAACTAAAATGTACGCACTGAACAAGAGAACAACTTCTCAACAATCCTCCTCTTCTAGCAAAAATATCGAGCTGAGAAATCCTGTTCAGCCAAAGCAGCGTGGAGTCACGCTGAATTTCCGCTGTAACGTCGAAGCGCCTGAAGGCGCCAGACGTCCAAAATGCTCCAAGAAAGCGCGATCCAATGAGGTTACTGGGACTGTGTTGGCCAGGTCAGGGTGTGAGATGCAGTATCATCACACAGATAGCATGGGGGACACACATAAAAGAGCAGTTTTTGCATCAAGTCTATTGAAAAATGTGATTTCCAAAAAGATGCAGTTTGAACAGGAGCGCAAAATGGAGAGGGGTGAAATTTGTGACACATACCCAGCACTCTCCCCCTGTTTTCAATGCAAAGATCAAGACGGCATGAAAGAAAGGAGTCAAGGAAGAGGCTTACAAAGGCAGACATCCGAATCTGGCTCAGGATACACTGTTAATTCTGCTGATGATCAACACCTGGAGGGCAGCAGACCCAGTTCCTGCGAGCCTGCAGAGGAGCAGAAAAGCAACAAAGCACCAGATGATTCAGAAAAGGGACAGCATGAGCCTCCAAAAGCACTGCTCAGCCACAGCCAGAGTAGTGCATTTAATTCATTGAAAGAAGATGAGCCAAAACCTGTAAAGGAGGCTGAACCCACATCTGTAAGTGACACGCAGACCACAGCAAAAGAAGGTTTAGACACCAGCAGCATGCTGACAAAACTGCTTTTTGTTCCAAGCTGCCAGCTCCTTTCAAAAGAGAAGGATTTTACAGAAGACTTGCCAAGCCGTGCACCTGTCACAGGCGCACCTGCCGGCCCACAGAAATGTGAAAAAGAGTTCAAAACAGGCAATAATGGAAACATAGTAGGCAATGAAGAAAACGGGAAGGGGGGAAAAAACCCTGAGATAAAAATATGCCTCAGAAGTGTGAAGGAAAATAAAGGCTGCACACTTAATATTGCCAACCTGTTAACCCCTAAAATAAGTTACAACACTGTGAACACATTCAGGGCAGCAGATGCCAAATGCCACATTTTGTCTGCTTCAGATAAAATTCCAAACTTCACCGTTAGAGACATTAGAGACACCAAATGCAAGT
Organism: Oplegnathus fasciatus; assembly: GCA_003416845.1. Lineage (NCBI taxonomy): Eukaryota > Metazoa > Chordata > Actinopteri > Centrarchiformes > Oplegnathidae > Oplegnathus > Oplegnathus fasciatus. Next base: position 932,910 of record NTHP01000102.1, read on the forward strand.
TTCAAACACCAATATATCACGTCAGAGATGTCCGTAAACTGGTCAAAAGTTCATATCGCTTTGTTTCTTTGGATAATAGCGACAGTAAATGTTCCACAGCAGCTGATAAACTTGAGGAAAAGGCCCCAAAGGAGCCAGTTAAGCATTTATTACCATCTCCTATCGTTATTAAATGTCACTCTGTAAAAACAAATGTTAAACAACAGACAGCTGAGGTGTCACAGAAACAAGCAGAGGCGGGCCTCCCATTGGAAGCATCTCAAAGTGAAAATACACCATCACATTGCACAGCTAGCAGGGTCCCACCTGTTGCATCCAAGCAGCTACACCCTGAGCCATCAGAAATTCAACCAAATATTGAAACCAAACTGACGAAACAGAGGCAGGAAAAGTTTGCAGGCGAGATGGCCGAGAGGAGAAATGAGCCCACAGTACCGAAACAGGCTGCGTTAGAGAAGCTTAAAGCTGCGGTCAAAACAATGGAGCAGCTTTATGTTTTTGATAGAAACGAATGGAAGCGTAAAACTCAAGCTCCACAACCAATCACAGATAGCCACGTGTTGTCACTCATTGCCAGTGAGGAGCAGGGAGCAGAGGAGCAGGAGGCAACAAGCACAGACAGGCTTCCTCAGGCTTTGCTAGATACCACAGACACAGGCAAACCACAGGAAGATAAAGGCGCCCTGAATATTATACATGTTCCATATAACGATGACACATTTAAAACACAATCACAGCAAAGTAAAACTTTTAGTAACAAAAGTGTCCTTCATTTTGGCAATAAGGCACGTGTCAGCATAAGTTCAGTTAGTAACCCTATTCCATCATCGACTGTGAAAAGCTCCAAGACACCGGTGGCTCCGCTGTCAGTGAAAATAGAGCCGGCGAAACACGGCCAGGTGGAGCAGGGAAAGGTCAAAATCAGTCCCACTAATCCCACTGTCACACAGGCCTGCTCAGACTCTGAGAATTATTTAACCATACCGGGGCTCGGGTACACGAATGAAATCAAACTGCTGAATCGAGAGCCTGTTTCGAGGGAGGCGAGTCCGAATGTGACAGGTGACAGCAAGACACCTGAGCAGAAACGGTCTCCGTTAATCATGGAGTACCCGGCTTCGAGCATCTACCATCGTTCGGGGGCAACTACAGGGCCTCACGCACAACAGCAGGTGTTGTGTTTCTCTCCCACTATCCCGGCTGTGTCACCTACACCTTCTACCGGAGAGACAGTCCCACAAACCCAACGCAAGATGCTTTTGGACCCCACTACAGGACATTATTACCTGGTGGACACTCCCATACAGCCCACCACAAAGAGACTGTTTGACCCTGAGACAGGCCAGTATGTGGATGTACCCATGCCCCATTCTCCTGTGGCACCTGTCACCCCTGTTACCTCCGTCACCCCCATGCCTCTCTCTTTGTCCCCCCTTGCACTCAGCCCAGCAGCGTATGCCCCCCCCTACATGATCTACCCAGGCTTCATCCCCTCGCCCACTCTGCCAGCCCAAGCAGTGTTGTCACAGTCGCCATGTCACTCTGAGGATGCAGGTGGAGACAAGGTAAAAAACGCCAGAAGCCAGAGACCGGAAAGTAACGCAGCAGGTGCCGAGAGTGCATATTACAGCGCAACAGGTGAGGCTCCACAAGGGCCACTGCAGCTACCTGTGAGCTTGGGACACGTGACCGCCAGAGGAGGTGCAACGAGCTCTGACAGGAAGCCAGTTATCAGCATCACAACGCAACAAGGTCCAAGAATCATCGCCCCACCCTCCTTTGATGGAACAACAATGAGCTTTGTAGTGGAGCATCGGTGACCAAGGAAACATCTCATCATACATGTAAGTTAGCACATTTTCTACATGTTCATGCAGAGTGGCAGATTCTGTGTGAGTGATGGACTCAGTGTTGTCCCCTTCACTCCTGCTACGCTTCCTCTTTGTGTCTGTGAGTGAATGTTAGTGTGATTTCATCAACATTTGAATACATTTGATTGAAACCAGATAAAATATCTAACAGTATTTTTTGAAATGTTGCGCACACACTTAATGTCAACTTTACTGCGTTAATGCATTAAAACCTAAGTGTTAAATTGACTGCACAAAAAACTGTTGTGTATGCCATGGTAATGTCTGCAGTTTAGTTCAGTCACATTCATCATAAAGCATAGAGGGGTGGAAAAAGTACATGTATTGTCATTCAAATTGAAATGTTACCCAGTTTAGGTATTTATTAACACACTTCTCATATTTATCAAGTAGAAATATGGTTACTTGTATGGAAAACTATGCACAACTTAAAAAGTTGCCTCATATATATAACCATGAAAATGTAACCATAAAAGAGCAGATGCAGCACCCTGACTGTATTTTGTTATTCATACACTTTACAGACCAATCCAGCTTTGTATCAGACTTTGATGAAACATCCTCCTGTCTATGCCACAGCAGTTTACGGATACCTCTAAGCTACTCATTAATTCTCGCCTTTCCAGACATGGCTGAGTTTGAAACTATAAAAAATAAAAAATAGTTCCAAATTAGGTCGTTTGAGATGAACTGAAATAAGAAAAAATGGACAGAGTAGTTTAACAAAACAATCTTAACTCAAGATCCACTTACTAGCTTTTTCCAGAGCTTTCATCTGCGTCTCACTGTCAGTATGTGGTGAGTGAGACTTGAGCTAATTTTGTCAAATTGACATAAAAGGATTAAATGCTATTTTAAGGAAATGAGAAAATTGTCCATTATCTGTGTTTAGAAAAACATAAACCAAAAAATAAAAAAATACATTATCGTGAAACTAAAACAAGACTGTCTCTTTTAATTTTTTAATTAATCAAAAATGGACATTTTTGGGATACAGAGTCTTCACGGGACTGCATAAGCTGTATATACACAAAAAGCTATGAGCATATACTTGTAATTAGTCACTTTCCACTCCTGTTAATAAATAATCCATGCCCTAAATTGATCGTGAGATTTATAGTTTGATTGATGGATGTTGGTCTCATTGTACATTCACACACTCATGTGGACTGTGTAAAGGTCCTGATGTACTACATGAGTTTTTACATCATTTTTGGGTTGTAAATGTTGCTAAACCAGCAGTCAAGCTCGGCTGCTTCAGCAGTGGCATGTCAGTGTTAATAGACATGCAGTAGCTTCATGACAGGTAACCTGACTCCACTGAGCTGCGGCTGGACTTCATGGGAGATTGGATTTTCAGCCGCGGCCTGCAGCGAGTTCCCTTTTCTCTGCATTACACATCGTCGGGCTATTTTGATAGTGCGAGACGAGTTTGTTTACATGGTTTATTCTCAGGGTTGGAAAGTGTCACAGGAAACTATTCCAGTCAGGGACACCTTACATTAAGCTATTCTTAATCTGTGTTCTAAATGCTTTAATTGCCCGGATAACATTACAGTTCCTTTAATGTGTTCGTTCCTTGTTCGTGACATTTCATGAAACTTTCTCCCGGCTGAACAAGTTGGAACAATCCCTCTTGCATTATTTCACCAATGATCAGTCCACAGTTGACAAAATACTTATTACAGGATGGAAATGGATACAATATAGCTACTGTAATGTTTTCATTTCTAAGAAATAACAACAGCGGTGTAATTGCCTCGTTTTAACAAAATAAATGCTGAACTTATGTAGTTTAGAGGCTGTTGGTTCAGATAGATGCATTCACATAAAACTCACTGAAGCAATTTGATTCCTTGTGTAACAGAACAAGCTAAATGTGTGGCTTCATAGTTCACAAATAACAAAAACAACCACTTACCTTTATCTAGCAGGTTAGAGGTTTTTAGATCTTGCTTTCCAAACACAACAGTAGTTTCTCTTCCCAGAAAGTGTATCAGTGATTGGCACACAGTGTTCCCCAAAGATTTTTTTTCTTTCTTTTTCTTTCTTTTTCTAACTTACATATTCGAGTAAAAGCATAGCGAGGTCTGTTGATTATCTGGAGTGACCAGGAAATTGTCTCTGGAAAGAGATTTTTAAATCCTGTGAGCACCACAAACGCAGTTCAACTCTACTTGTAATTAGTTAGTAGCGTAAGTGTCAGAGATGTCAAAACCTTGGTAAATAAAATCTAAACTTTCTGCATGTACTGTGATGACTTTGGTAGCCTACATCTCAGACTGTTGTCAGTCAACGTACAGTCTAAGCTGTACTTTCAGCGTTAGCTTAACATCCATCAGCTCCAGCTCGACCTTTAGCTGCACTGTCAACCTCAGCTGTGATTTGAGCTTAATGATAGCTTGTTAGCATGCAGTGTTCAACGTTAGCATGCTAACACATTTGCATATGTCACATTTACCAAGCTTGCTACAGTACTCCATTCAAATGGAGTTTTATCATTTGTTTCGAATATATGCAGTTTTTGCATACACAACTAAGGTACACCCATTTGACTATCTGTACATTTTAATATTACTTCAGAGACTCAAGTGAAGTCTTGTGCTGTTCAAGCTCTGAACCAAAAATTCTGTTTTTCAACCTTTTTAGCTCTCACAAGGAGAGATAAATCCTGTTTTCAATATCATGTTTTCAAATTCATTCACACACAACTAACACACTTACATTTAGTATTACACCGTGATGTTTGGCGTGTAAGTTCCAGTTCCAGGGTAAATTCAACAGGCCTTTTTTACGGCAAACATTTTGACTTTTAATAGTAGGAAAAGCACGGGTGTAACTATTACATTAATGATGACTTTGCTCCATTCAAGCATCCCAGTAAGCCAGTGATCCGCATGCACAGTACAAGGACCCAGTAACTTAAGGTCATAGTGAAGATTTTTATTTAAATAAATGTCTGTTAAGTCCCTATCTATCGCCGAATGAGGCAACACAATGGTGACTGAGTCTATTGCCCACTGATGAAAGCATTTGCTGTATTATGACCCGGGTGTCGGCAGTGACTTTCCTGCAAAAATCACAAGCGGTGTTTGTTAGACTATTAACGCAATAGACTCGCTCTTCAACTCACCTGTGTGTTTTTTCTGGTGTCTGCTAGCGTTTGTGAGTAAACGGTTACTATGGCCAAATAAAGAAAGAAAAGATTGATGACTACAGACGATGAAACTTGAAACTGAAACTGAAATGAGGTCCAAAAACACACCTGCAATTACCGATTAATGAAATAAAATCTTCAAGATTATAACTTTAAACACCAATGTGAAATTTAGCCATTATTAATGTTATTAATTACACCAGTGCTTTTCCTGCTATGACATGACTTATTATTAAAATGTATCCATAATCAAATACATGTACCTTTACATAAACAATAAAAACACAAGAAAACATTTGACAATGAGAAGGGAAATAGAAGTACATGAAATAAAAAAATAATTAAAATAAAAGTACAGTGGAGAAAATAAATCATTCAAATCAGGATCAGAAAGCATTAAAAAATTTTTATTTAGGGGCTGACCCAATCTGTCTGAATGTTCTAGGCTGTACAAGTTGACTGCTTAAGACAAGACAAGGGACATACCCTGTTTGACAGAGTATATTTTTCATGCATATGAGAAATGTATTTCTTTCAGCAGTGCAAGGCGGTGATAAGATTTGGAGAATAAGAATAATGTGCTCAGTTCTCCTGGTTCCTTTAATGTTGTCTTGTGGACATTTTTGGGAAGGTCTGACAGGAGACAATTGCAATAATCCATCCAGCTGGAGATGAAGACACAAATCAGTTTTTGTAAATGGACAAACAGGCAGATCAGAAATACAGAACAAAAGAAATGCAGAAATGTAGAAAGAAATACAAAAAGACAGACACATAATGTAGTAATTCTCTCTCTCTTTACTCTGTTAAATGCTGCAGCTTCCAAAAAACCTGAAATTCATTCTCAGTTTCTCATACACTCATACATACACACTTACAACAAGTCACAGTCCATTCTCAGCTAATGTGTCAGAGCAATAATACAACTGCATGAGCATGAGGGATACATGTCAGCTGGGTGCGTGGCAGGCAGGGGCCTAGCACGGGGTTGAATAGTGGTGTGAAGAGGAACACAGGGTGTGTGTGTGTAACTGGTGGTGGTGGTGGGGGTGTTTGCGGCGTGGGGGATGCGGGGGCATGGCTGGGATAGTGATGCAGGAGGAAAAGGTCAGGCAATGTAAAGTATTTGTTGTGCTGATGCAGGGAGAGGACAGCTGCTCGGAGAGATCAGATGCTGCTGCACCTCCAGCTTGGAAGCGAGTCTGTGGGGCTGAGATGGGGTCAACTTTTTATAGCCCCCTCCCCCTCTGCTTTTTCCTAAACGGGGAGAAGGAGGTGGAGAGCACTGCCGACCTCCAGCACTCCTACATAAACAAATCGAGTAGCGTGCCCCCGGCAGTGATTTGGCTGAATCTGGTCTGCTGGTTCAGGGTCAGGAACTGAACCAGCTGACAATGACTTAGGACAGCAACTTCTACCCTAAAATGGATAAAAACTGAATAATGTTTTCTCCTCAAAAATCTCACCTTGTTTTCATTGCATCCATTTGAGTTTAACTCCCATTTTATGTCTTCTTTGTCACCTCTAGACATCTCCATCGAAGAATCTGCATTCATTCACCGAAAGTGCAGTTTTCACCCCTGTCACCCCACCCTACCTGTGATCTACTCCCCAGGACAACTTCCTCCAACAGCAATTTCTATCACTCTGTTGTGTTGTTTATTCTTGCAGCAGATGTTACTGTAATCTGTATGCATTGCAGCACTTTGTAGGGTAAATGCGTTCAGCCAAGTCCTCTGGCTGATGCTCTGCCATATTGCTATATGAATCTGCTTTGTAATACTTTCCATTCAGCTGCTGTCTCTTGAAATGCTGTTTGGGCCCTGCAACATGTGTATTCAAAAGGAAACAAGGCAGGTCTTCTATTACAGTTACAGTTACACTATCGGCCAAGCCACCATTTTATTATCATGACTTTAATTTTTTTTTTACCTTGTCTTTAAAGTGAGACTATATAACTTTGGAAAAGAAAAAAAACAAAAACAAATCTTCCTTTTACAAATGAAAAGTTGAACTCAAGCAATAAAACACAACCTTGCTGATATCAGTACACTTGGGGGCTTTTCTGCTATAACCTGTTTGGGTTTGGTATGACCATGACTGAGTCAGTTTGCTCTAGTTGTGCTACTTTTACACAGGGTTTTAGGATGCGATAGGATAAACGTTTCAATAATTTTATAGCAAGAAATAAACCCACCGTACCTTACCTGGAGACATGTTTGTTGTTTCCTGAGTGTGGTCCCATTACACTGAGTATGGATGTATCAACAGAGTTGGATATGTTACAGCAAGTCAGCCTTGCTGCCAGTTTATCCTAGTGGCCAAACATGGTATTGCAACATAAAATCCATCGCAGCCCAAAAAGCATTCTCCCCATAGACCACCATTATTAAAGAGACATCAGTAAAACTCCCACTTCTGGAAGAATTTCCCTGCATCTCAGGGAAAGCTTGGGACGTTGAATCAGAGCGTACCATGTTCAAAGTCTCCATTGCTGAAGCGACTGCTCACAGTTGTGGCCAGAAGGTCACCTGTGCTTGTTGTGGCAGCAACCAAAGAACCCACTGGTGAACATCAGTGGTGAAGGAGGCAATTAAACTGAGAAAGGAATCCTTTCGGGCTTGTCTGGCCTGGAGGATTCCTGAAGCAGTAGGCAGGTATCAAGGGGGCAGAAGGACTGAAGCTTTTATGGTCACAGATGCAAAAGCCCAGGTGTGGGAAGAATTCAAGGAGGCCATGGAGAATGACTTTTAGTCAGCCTCAAAGAAGTTCTGCCAAACTGTCAGATGACTATGGAGGGCGGGGCAGGGCTTAGCCCAGGCTGCTTTCAGCACGGGATTAGAACTGTTGACCCGGACTAACAGTGTTGTTGGACAGTAGATGGAACGCTTTGAGGAACTCCTGAACCCGACTGACACATCCTCAATAGAGGAGGCAGAGCTGGAAGGCTCGGGGAAAACCTTGTCCATTTCAATAGTGGAGGTCACAGAGGTAGTCAAAAAGCTCCACAGTGGCAAGGCGCTGGGGGTGGATGAGATAAGGTGCTGAAGGCTCTGGGCATTGTGGGGACGTCTTAGTTGACATGCCTCCTCAATCTCATGTGATGGTCAGGGACAGTACCTGTGGACTGGCAGACGAGTGTGGTGGTTCCCATTTTTAAAAAAGGGGACTGGAGGATGTGTTCCAACTATTAGGGTATCACAATGCTCAACCATGCTGGGAAAACTTATACCAGGGTACTGAAAAGGAAGCTCTGACTGATTGTCAAATCTTAAGCCCAAGAGGAGCAATGCAGATTCCTGGTTGTGGAACAGTGGACAAGTTCTCTACCCTTGCAAGGATACTGGAGGGGTCATGGGAGTTAGCTGATCAAGTCTACTTGTGTTTGTGGATTTGGAGAAGGCTTGTGACCCTTTCCCCTGTGGAACTGTATCTTGTCTTGGGTACTGTGGGAGTATGGGGCATTATTACGAGCCTTTCAGTCCTTGTATAACCAGAATGAGAGCTGTGTCTACATTCTCAACAGGAAGTCAAGGGCACTCTCAGTGGACATTGAGCTACGCCCGAGATTTGTGTCAGGTCACCAATTCAGATTGGGATTTTCATAGACAAAATTTCTAGGCACAGCCGAGATGCAGAGAATATCCGGTATGGTGGCCTGAGGACTGCATCTTTGCTTTTTGTGGATGATGTGGTTCTGCTGGTTTTATCAGACCATGACTTCCATGCGCACTGGGATGGTTTGTGGCCAGGTGTAAAGTGGCGGAAACGAGGGTCAGCCCTTCCAAGCCTGAGGCCATGGTACCCAGATAATGGTGGATTGCTCCTTTTGAGTTTTGAGTGAGTCACTGCTCGAAATGAAGGTCTTGTACATGAGTGAGGGTAAGATGGAGTTAGAGATTGACAGGCAGATTGGTGCCACGTTAGCAGGAATGCCGACACTGTACCGGACTGTTGGTGGTGAAGAGATAGCTGAGCCCAAAGACGATGCTCTTGATTTACCAGTCGATCTGTGTTCCAACCCAACCCCCAGCCAAAATGAGTTTCCTTCGCAGGGTGACTGGGAGCACCCTTAGAGAGGGTGACGAGCCCAGACATCCAGAAGGACCTCGGAGTAGAACCGCTGCTCTTTTGTGTTGAGATGGGTGAGCCGAGGTGGTTCGGGCAACTTATTTGGATGCCTCCTAGATGCCTACCTGTGGAGGTATTGCAAACATATCCAACTGGAAGAGGCAGACCCAGGATACGCTGGAGGGATTACATATCCCATCTGGCCAGGGAATGCCTCAGGATCCTCTAGGAAAAGATGGAGGACGTTGTGAGGGAGATGGACATATGGGCTACCTTGCTTACCCTGCTGCCATCCGGATGCAAGATCGACAGTGGAAAATGGATGGATGGATGGCTGTAAAACAATTAACAGAAAACTCTCTCACATATTTGGAAATAAAAGTAAATTCAATGTGCTATTATCCTGTAACTGCTGCTTGAGGCCACAGTGGCCGCTGTTCATCAAAAGTTACATAGTCTTGCTTTAATTCACACAACAACATAATTACTTATGGTAAATACAACCCATAATATGTATTTTACACAGTTTCTGAGGACAGGGACCATTTGTCTGCACTGAATAAAAGAAAACTCCACAGACTACGGGGTATTGTTGAAACACCCCATTTTTTAACAGTAAATTCAGTCAGAGGAGGACTTAAAATTATTGTATTTCAAAATAATATATTTTAAAGAGGTCCCAAGTAAATGATAAATATCTGACATTGCTATGTATCATATTACTACTCTCCAACACTAACTTTCCACATTCACAATAACATTTCCATGTTTTTTAGGAGTCTATGCCTCATGTTCTACTTGAAGTATTTTGTAACCTGTGTAATGACTCACAAATGCTGCTGATATCTGCACAAATGATATGCTCTATGTAAGTGGTGTAAGTTTATATTTTAATATATTTTAAAAACATGCTCAGTGCTCTCACGGTGAGAGGAAAAAGAGAAACACACCAAGTGTGTTGCTCACATGACCCAGAGGTGGGACTCTGGTTTAACAGTTTACTTAGGTCAGTATTTCCTAAGTAGTGTTTGGCCTAATGAGTCAGAGCCAGCTGAGACATTTAGGGGATAACTTCCTCTATTAGTGTTGGTTTATTTTACACTTTTGTGTAATAAGATGGGAGTTAGTGCGTGTGCATCTGAATGTGTACGTGTATGTGGCTGTCAGTTACGTATGGCATTTCAGCATTCTGTGAGCGTACAACAAGGAGTCATGTTACTTCACTGTAGACATGAGCGTACAGACTGTACATGTGTTGGGTGTGTCTTTACACACAGCAATGTCAGTTCCTCTTGTTTAAACGCATTGACCTCTTTAGTTATATGTGTATGAATTTAGGTTTTCATAAATTATGACTAATATTTTTATTACTGTTTTCTGTACAGTGAAGTTCGGAGGTTATTTTCTTTTTTCTGTCCTGTTTCCTTTTGAATATGCAGTGGGGCATCATAAGTCATTGTGCTATACTTGACTCAGTTATACCAGCATCCAATGTAGAATTAATGCAAACTGTAGATTGCTATTTTTAGCATGTTTCAAATCTAAACACATATTAAAGGTATTTGGAGCTGCTGGTCAGTCTATGTACCTTAATTCTGTAAAATACATGTTATTATGCCTCTGTGACAACAGACTTTATATAAATTGCCCTGTGAGTTCACTACATTATAACTGATATGAATTCATGCAGTGATTTGGAAGACTTGATGACTGTGCAGTAGATTGGACATGGTTTGCTCTTTAGAGCAACTTGATGTTAGAACATTTAATGCATTTTGAGGTGAAATGTACCGTTAACTTAAATTTGTACATTTAATTCATAAAACATTGTACTTCTTAATGATAGTATTTTAATTACATTTCTAAATTAATGTGCCCCTGAGGCAGTTGAGAGCAGTGCAAGTTTAACAGTTATTTGTTTATGATAAATTGAATAGAAGTGGAAAAAAAAGTTCAGCCATAAATGAAAAGTATCCAAAGGAAAAGAAATAACCAAAGAAACTTGTTTTCGGAACTATGAACAAGTTCAAATTGAGAGATATGATACACTACCTCCTGCCAGAGAGTTTTAAAAGTATGTGTTTGATCAACGTGTTGTCCAAAGGTGGAAGATAATAAAACACATATTTCACTGTCAGATGATTCTTTAAAGTACATTTACATATCATTTTGAAAATCTGTGAAGACTAACATAAATAGGAAATATAATTTGTAAGCTCCATTAAACCAGCAATTCTAAAAACCTTTCTCCCACATGCATTCTTGTATGACCTTAATCTGTGAATAATAATGTACTTAATGCACTTGGATTGTCACTATTTTGTAACACTGACGGCAATGAATGGCTGTAAACACAGGAGCACTATAGGGACTTGTTAATTGTAAAATGAAACATTGTTAATTGTTTCTGGTGAATTTTGCCCAAAGATGAACTGTATCATAATTATATCATTTGTTTTAAAACATTCTTCCAGATGTCCTTCGACAAACCTGCTGACTTTGAGGTTAAATATGGGAAACGACCCATATCAAAGCTTGCTTTTGTATAAAGAAAGAGGGTTAACCGAAGGTGAGATGGTCTGAGATAAGTGCATTTATGAATGTTCAAAGAAAAAGGGCACATATCTGAATGAAATGCCTTAATGGCTGTACTGTCATATAGTGGCATTGTATATGTTTTATGCCTGATGTCATCTGTGTTGTGTGGCTGCCCCAGAGAGAGACAGAGGTCAGGATGACAGCGGAGAGATACCTTGAACGGAGAAGTGAGTGCCGTGTTTGCACTTACAAGCTCAAAAGTAATGAATAGGATGAATGACTGTAATGTAGACTGACACACCTACATATGTTTGCAATAAATTCAAAATGCAAGCTACTGAAAATGTTTGTGTCCCTGAATTTAAATCACTTTGAGGTCTAGTTGTGTTTTAATGAAATACATTTTGCTTCTGTCTGTATCCAATGTGGTGACTCAAAAAACCCAGATGAACTCTTTGTTAGAGAAATTAAAAAGCAAATATGTGATCAAATCACTCTTTTTGTTTGTGTTACAGCTATCATACAGATACAGTGATTTCAAAATAGTAAAAGATAATAAAAAAGAGTTTTACTTTCTAACGACATTCTTTGTAAGGGTTTATAAGTTGTAACTAATGACTTTATTAACAAAAAAACATTTATTGATGCCTCAAAGATCAGTTATAAACCACTGAATAAGAACACTTTCGGGATGCCATGTTGCAAAAAATACTTGATGAAATGAAGAGCTCATGGGTTTATTTTTTACAACCTAGCAACCCAAAGGTTGTGTTTTGTTTTGTGGTTTGTTACAGTAATGGTTTATAATCGGTCTTTGAAGTATTAATACCTTACTTACTAATCATGAATAAAGCCATTATAGTTGCAAATTATAAACCCTTTATAAATGGTGATTTATTAGAAAGTGGCACCAAAAAATGAATGAACTGATTAAATTTGCCACAAAAACAAGTTTTATTGAAAACAACGTATTATGTTGCTGTAAGGCTGCAATGACATGTACTTTTAAAAGAACAAACCTTGTGTCCAATCATCATGCACTGCTCGATATTCTTCCTCAAACACGACTATTTTATAGCTTGTTTGTGAACATTAGTACATATTTTTATTATTATTTTATTCTGTGATATTCTGTGTTGACCTTATTTGCATTTGATTTCTTTTTATCTTCCTGACCTGCCGTGACTTTCTGCAGTTTGATACATGGCTGATAAAGTTTCACCACTAAAAACATACAAAAAATTAATGGCAAGGGTCAAAGGGAATCAAACAGATTTATGCCTACAGAAGTACACATTTGGCATCTGCCAGCGTGCAAGGTTAGCTTTCTGGTGACACTGAAACATCACCCGGGCCGAGGCTTAAGTTTAACGTGACAGTTTGCTGCTGTGTTTACTCGGTTGCCGTGGATGCAGCGAGACTGGCAGACACTGGTTTGCCCCCAGCTGCTCTCGGTGGTTTCTAAAGAATCTACATTAAGGCCCAGTTGTTGTATTTAGATGCCAGCAGGGGCTCTGATGTCAGAGCTGTGACACAAGAAAAGTCAAGATTTATTGCCTCACCTGGATCAACAAGTGCATGTTACATTCAGGCCACTAAGGTACATTTAGTCTTCTTGGACAAACCACAAACTATCAGTACAAATTACCAAAGTAAAAGAGTACAGCTAACAAAAATACATGCTAAAGACACAACCTACACAGTATGGAGTAGAAAGAAACCATATCTTACTAAATCTGCTTTAATTTATACAGGTTCAAATTTAGGAGTCTTGAAATTATCTGACTGCCAGATAGTTGAATTCTCACTTGAAACCTCCAGGTGCCAAGAACTTCTACACTGGGATCACTGATTTCTAAGAGCTACGAAGCAGCTCTGTGAGGCACAGCAGTGCTTTTAGCTAAATGTACTGTCAGCATGTTAACACAATGACAGTTATATCATGCTGATGTTCAGCAGATATAATGTTTACCATGTCCATCATCCTAGTTTTCATTTGCTAATTAGCTCAAAGTACAACACAAAGTATGGCAATGTATTAGTTTTTCAGGTATTTGGCCATAAACCAAATTATTGGACAAAAAAAATGTGACCTGGTGATTTGGCAAGATGAGAAGTCAGGAGATCACTAAAGTTATTACAACTCATACTGAGGGGGACATGAATGTCTGTACCAAATTTCAGCTGATTGATCCAGCATTTGTTGAATGTTGATCTACAAATGTCAACCTCATGGTTGCACTAGAGGAAATGTCCAGAGACCACCAAAATCATTGAGATTCATCCTGTGGAACCACGAATGTCTGTAGAAAAATATCATGGCATCTGATAGTTATTAAGCTATTTCAGTCTGTACCAAAGTGATGGACCGACTGACAGACTGACATTGGCATCTATAGAGGGACATTACAGTAGCTGCATTGTTTCTCATGTCACGTGTAGAGAAAGCAATGCAGCTTTTGTATCAGCCATATTGTAATATACATGATATTCAGCAGATGTTCAGGACCCCTGAAAGCCCCAGGCTCACTATGTGGCAATTATTTTGTGGTAATTTGCAGAATTTCTAATTTGTTAGGGAATATATGCGTTACTAAAGTACATAAACTGACGCTTTAAGGGCCTTCAGGTTGCTCCTTTATTTTCACTTGATGTTGTCGTATTACTTGCAAGTTAAAGCAGCTCAATGGAACTTTTCATTTTGTGTTGATTTTGGTGGTCCCTGTGGAAAAAGGCAGTAGTGTTTCACCTAATGTTAGGTTACATGTTCTCTCTGCTTCACTCCCCACTGCAAGGAGACTACTTCCCCCGGAGGAGAGAGGGTGGCAGCTCCAGAGGCGGACCTTCAGTTAGCGGCTGAAGCAACTCGAATTCAGCCAGAGCAAACCCCAGTGCCATTTCATTTGATTTCGCGGAAAAATCTGACCTGGTGGCAGGCATTAAGAATAACTATTAAAAACTAATAAAAATAGCCAATCTTCTCACTGTTGGTCTTGTTTGCTTATGTAGGTCATATAGAGGCATCGGTATTAAATTGAGACTGTTTCATTACCAGTTAAAAACTCTGCTTTTAAATAAATGCTTACTTACATCATACATATACTGTACCTAAATAAATTTGTGTTTCATCAAATGTCCACAAACTAATAGACACACAGTGAACCAAGGACATGGGAAGTACCTCATATAGGAGTGCCAGTTGGTCTCTGGAAAAGCTATTATAAAATATGCCATGTGTAGTTGCAATGATCACTGTACCTGATGAGTACTCTTGTAATTTTGTATTGTACTTCCATAAATTTGAGGGACTCACATGGGATAGATTAAAAGATGGTCAATATCAAAGCAACAGAGGCGGAGCTGTCTTGACTCGATTGTGTCTTTCAAACTTAATGATCACATTTTGTAACACAAACTTTCTGTTACAAATTTGTAGTCTATAAGCCAAGCTAACCAGGTGATGTCTTTCTCAGACGTTACAACTGTTTTCGGTTTTCACAGGCTAAGTAGTGACAAATAAACTGACTCGCCGACATTTAGAACTGGTGGAGTGCCCCTTTAAGGGCAAAAGGATAGGTCTCACAGATAAATTTTGCCCCAGAAGGTTAATCCAGCCCTGTTGTACAATTGTTCATACACATTGTTTTGCTAAATCTAAATCCATTAGCCAAGTCAAAAATCAAGTGTTTCCAGTGCACTTTTATTGTCAGACAATTACAGATCTAACAAACTGATCCCTAAATATGGAAACACAAGTTCAGAGTAGCTCAGACGTCTTAAAACTACCCAAATGTTTTCAGACAAACAGAGAAATTACAGCCACATACAAAAACTATATTCAAGTGTTGATGAATTCATTTTTGATCCAATTTTCACCTCAAATCTTGCGAGTACAAAGTAAAGACAATGCACACACAGCGTCTCCGTACGGAACAATTAAAAATCACCAACATGATTATAAAAAGTGGAATTAATTGATATTACTCCGCCAAATAAGTTATTTCAAGTGTGTGAACAGCGATACAGTAAAATAAAACAATAAATTGCTCCTCCTTGGTAAACACATTTAATTAAAAAACAAAGGAATGTTGACAGAAAGGAGCGTTTCTATTCATGGGGAAAGTGAAACCACTGACTCCAGTGTGATATTTACATGTACATCTTTACTGGGAAAATTACAGTGGTACTATTCATGAGTTTTATTACCCATCAAATAAAACATACATCCTGTGTGTGCCCATCATAAATACATTTTCAAGGAAATCCATAAAAAGACAATGCAAGAATTCCTGATTTCAAACAAAATGTCAAATTAAAATGACTTAAATACTCACAGGAATGTAAACATTGTATGTGTTGTTAAAAAAAACAAAGAAATATTCACCACTTTTTTCTCTTACGGTCTTTCACTGCATGAGGCTGAGATGTGATAGCTGTCCCTGAATGCAATAAACCCTCTTTGAGTGACAGCTCTTTCCTGGATAGTTCATAGTATCTCTTCTACCAGCTGGAGTCAAAAACCTTCTTGCACATGTTTGAGTTCTCCTGGTGAAGAGGGAATTCAGAGCCGGGGACGAGCTGCTTCTTGCTCTTGTGCGACATAACGCTCTTCCCTGATGACAAGCTCTCATACTTGGCCAGGTATTCACTGAAAGCAGAACATCAAGAATAGACAATCATGTTTTGAATAAGCTGATTTAACAGTAAAACCCCAAAGAGCATTGAAATACTTTCTTTACAGGGAAGGTTTCACAGTACCTGACGGGGAAGGTAGTTTTGTCCATCTGCATGCATACCAGGAAGGGATATTCGGAAAACTGGACAGTGGTGATGAAGTCCAGCGACGCCTCTGTTTCGAAGCTGACCTCCACACCTGCTCTCATGAAGTCCATGTCCACAGTAACGTTGCCAGTGACCACTAAAGCTCCCCTGAAACCATAAGCAAGCGAAAATATGCCCAACAGACAAAGAAAAGTATGTGAAATATACAAAAAAACATGTGACAATTTGTGAATTTTTCACATTTAAAATAGTGTTCCACTTGTTATAAACATGGGTGTGTGAAATGTGTTTCACATGTGATAAATTCACGTTTGCTTTATAAGCCCCAAGAGGTGTGAAGGGGTGAAAACTGTCCGTTATTGTAAGAGTCCATTATTTTCTATATTGGGACATTTTAAAGTGCAGCATTGTTTCTCACACCGCAGCCACTTACCAAAAGATAAAATAAATAAAGTTGTTTTTTTTTACTTTAACCAGCAGTTATCACTTAACTAGTGAGCATAGTGTGAAACAAACAACTTTTGCTATGGTTACCTGCAGGTTAATATACCTGTGACAGAGGTTTTCTGGTAACAGACAGCTTCCAGCCAATCAGAGACAATTATTTTCTTTAGCATTGTCATAACCACTGAGGCATATGGTCCTTGTCTGTGATCGTGTACTTGTATCATACAGTTTGTATCAGTGGCTCAAAAGCACAGTAAAGCTCAGACACTAACGAGTAGAGTTCAAACTAACAACTTCCCCTTATGTTTCAAATCAAAGCGTGGGCCAACCAGTTGAAAATCCAACCTCTGTAACTTTGCCCGCGGAGACATGCCTTGGCAAAGATGCCAGAGTGGTTTGTTCTGCTTCTATAGATAGCCTGCCAGTCTATTATCAGAGTGGAAGAGGTACAACTATGCTGATCCATTCACCTGCCTCTGCCATTCCCCTGCTGCACACATGGGTCAAATCATCCTGAGGTCCAAATTCAAGATGTGACCCTCGACAGTGGAGAAGAAAATCCCAAAACAGAAATATAGAAGCTCTTTCCTCTGTTTTAAACCATATTTTCATCCCTCATGAGGCTGTTCCAGAAAGGTATTAATTCCTCAACATGATGTGTTTTTTACACCTTCTTTTCCATCTTTTGTAAGTCATTCTTAGTGGAAATTTACATACAGGATAGAGCTGTACATTAAGTGTGTCACTAATGCAAGTATCATCATAAGCCACTAGGCCACTGTATTGTTTCAAATTTTGATGCAGTACTTCATTTTGTTGATAACTTTAGCTTACTTTGCTATGTGAAGTAAAAATATATTTTTCTGCAATGACCTTTTTCCATTTCACAAAATAATCAAACTTCTCAAACGCATCATCAAATACATTAAAAATCAGAGACCAAAAAACAAGTGAACAGGATGAAGAATCTGACCAAACATTCAGTGTTAAGTTCTGGTACTTGAGTTTGGTTTTTAATACCGTTATGGACAAAATGTGGTTGGAACCTAAAAAGTACTGAGGGGCACATGCAGCCCTGTCTTGAGCAGGAAAATCAAACTGTATTTATATGTTAAAAATCTGTGGCACTGCTCTTTAAATCCTGTTTCATCACCAGATGCCGCGAGCTAACCGATACCAGCATGATGATGTGCTCCATTCTCAGCAGCTACTATTGTGCGTTGACTGTAATGTTTTAAAATAGAGAACCAGACAGAACTGACGTCACATCCACACAAACCTAGAAATGCGACAGGCGTGAAGCACAATGCTGGAGCATGTCCAACGTGCCGGTGGAACAAATGAATCAGACAACACTTATAGACCATCAAAAGTTCACATGAATCCAACATCAACAGGAATCTATTTGCAGTGCGGTGACATGGCTCGAACTCCTTAAACAACTTTCCTTTCAGTCACAAAGATTGTTTTCTAAGAATTACCTGTATATCACAAAGGCCTTTGACCTACAAGTGTGTTACATCATACTGTACATACAGTACTTCACAAACTTACTCAGTGAGATAATTTATCACTCCATGGTTGTACTTGAGGCTGTGACCTATATACATGGCACCTTACGTAATGTAAAAGCTTCGCTGATGCCCCAGTTTGGCTACGGAACAAAGAACGCTTGCAACAGCTGTTTAACTGTTTTGTCTCTGGACTGTACCTGTTGTTGACGCTGGTCTTGGACTCCCTGTACCACAGACTGATCTCCATGCCTCCAGAGATGTCAATGGCTAACCCTCCTTGGAACTCTGCACTCGCCTTCAGACCAGACTGCAGCTGGATCACCTGGAGGACCGAAGATGGGCAGAAAAAACACAAAAAATGGAAGACTCAGTTATGTTTGACTCCACTGATAATTAAGATTTGTATCGTAAAGCATATGTTTAAAAAAAGTAGCCACAGCATAAGGCATAAGAAATGCCACATCCTTGTATCAGCTGTTCCCATTTAGAGCCTGTTCACACTCACTAAGCTCGACAACTGACATAATAAGCTTGAGTCATTCACTATCTGTGTGCATCTGACCAAGTAAACAAGTCCTCATACCCACATGACAAGAAAGGCTGTAGGTCAGTGCCTTCCAAAATGACCCATATAGACTGTAATGTACATGTAAGTACATGAAGTTTAGGAAACTAAAATGACTTGGTTACAGTTAGGTAGGTAGTTAGAAACCAGCGCTGGCTGTTGGCAGCAGAGTCTCCAGTGTCAAAGTCTTTGCATTATACGCCCAATCATCCACATGTTTTCTTTTTGTGGCAATATAATGTGGCAACATCACACTACTTCTGGTTTGCAGCCGAATGTAAATCGAGTTCTTTTCAAGCTGTTTTAACAAATGACCAATGTTGTCATTTTCCTTGGGATGACCTCGACCAAGCTGATCTGCAATCTGAAAATCTGACACTGTTTTGAAGTGGAATAAGGATTTCTGGGAGCATCATGCAGCTAATTACCGGGCACCAAATACAAGTTGTTAAGTCCTGTTCTCTTCCATAAACTTCATACAGCCAAGGTCGTTTACCAAAGACCTAGAGTCAACGACCTACCTGTCACTACTTGTTGCATGCAAGACTCTTTACTACTGGTTGTCACTCTCGTTCACAACCATACTGAAAGTAAACTTTAAACTCTAAGATGAAGTTCAACTACTACATTAAGGTCTATTGCAAATGGGGCACTGATACAGTACACAGACGTAACTGCTTACCTCAGAATGATCAGTCAGCAGGATGAGACCCTTCACTACATTCATGGGCTCCCCGGTCATGGAGAACATTTTGGACATGAGGTCACTGTAACCCTTGAAGAAGGTGACGGGCCGCAGCTGGACGTCAAACAGCAGAGCCGACATCCCTGCAAACGACTCCAGGTCTTCCTCTCCCTCATCGGGTGTGGCAGCAATCAGTGACTCCAGACCCTGGGCCTCAATTGCCACCTGGAAGACAGGAAGAATATCCAAATTAGTCTAAAGGAGCAATTTCATCATGATTTGTTATTTGTTTAATATTTCACAAAGACAATTCAAAGCCCTTTACGTAATGCATTAAAAACATAAAAAAAGATCTAAATCTATCTAAATTCCTGTTCCTGCAACAGTCCCGCTAAGTTTCTTTTGTATATATTACAGTAGCTCGTCCCATTATGCGATTCCCTTACCTGTAGTCCATGTAGCATTGCTCCTTTACTAGCACCATAAATATTCATGTTGCTTCTCCTCAGGATCCCAGAGCCTGAATACAGGATGTCCAAACTGTATGTGGAGGTCACATCAGCAGATTCTGTAGGAAGAGGATTTTAAAGTACTCAGTCAGCATCTAACTGTTGTGATGTTATTTATCTCACTGCTAAAAAGCAAATAATAGTGAGACTGAAAATGATGAGTTTTAAGGAGCCAAATCTATCTTAAATGCACAGAACCAACTACTACCAAAGGTTGATGACAATGTTTTACTTGGTTGACTCAGATTTTCTTAACTTTTTTCTTCGTTTCATCTCAAATTCAAAATCTTTAAACAATAGACTATATTCTGTAATTCTTTTCAGGTTTAAAGACGTGGGTTGATTACTCACGTGCCATGAATCCTGAGAATGCAGACGACGACCCAACTTTTGAAAACCGGTCGTAGTTATGGGAAATCATGTCCCTCATAGCTTGCCGTATAACTTTGCTGAAAGATGAAATATATATATTATACAATAAATGGCTTCAATAAGTATAAAATCATAAAATCTTTTTATGTTTTGTTACACAAAATGCTCTTTTTTGTTAGTG
Organism: Oplegnathus fasciatus; assembly: GCA_003416845.1. NCBI lineage: Eukaryota > Metazoa > Chordata > Actinopteri > Centrarchiformes > Oplegnathidae > Oplegnathus > Oplegnathus fasciatus. The sequence goes on from NTHP01000102.1 coordinate 953,602, forward strand.
TTCTCATTTCTGTTGGTCCATTGGATGCCCCATAACACACCTGGCAGGCAACTGGAAGCGGAGGATGTCCTGGATCTTAGACAGCATGTACTTGTTCATTTCATGAGGTAGGTTTCCAATAGACAGAAGCAGATTCTTGACCTCCATGTATGAGGGGTTGCTGCTGAGGATGACGTCAGCAGCGGCAGCTCTCACATTTTTCTCATAGATCCGTCTATTCTGGTGGTACACCCTGTTCACTGTCTGCTTAACCTACAAAGGAGATAAATATTATGGTTTCAGTTTCTGTTATATGGCAGTTAGCTCCACAGAGCAGCAACACATCAGTTCAAATGAAGTGTTATATCAACTACAGCTTACCTCATTGGTCATGAGATTGACATCGTATCTCTGCAGGGCAGTGAGGGCGATGGTGCTGTAAGCTCCCACCTCAGACTCTGCATATTTGGTAAAGATGGGGATGGCCTCTGGAAGCATAGAGTTCTTCAGAGCCAGGAGATACATCTGGACCTCGGACTCTGCCTGTGTGCTGTCAGGACCGTCTAAAATCAGCTTCTTCACCTGCACCACTGCCTGAGAGGTAAATATACAGCAGAAGATCATCAACCAGCTCTTGGATTCATTTGAATTTGGTTTAGTTTAAGGAAACGTACAATCTCATGGCTGTAAACAGACAATTGGACATGTTTTACTTTAAAAAATGAATTATTATCTTCTTGGAAGCTCACCGGTAAGCTGCACCCTCCTTTCTGACACAGCTTATGGACCAGGGCTCCCATAATGATCACCACTGACTCTTTGATTTCCGTGCTGCCGATCTTTCCCTTTGAAATATCCTGAAAAGAAAACTCTTCTGATTAGAATTCACTGAAAATGTTCATTGCTGGCATATAATTTAGGTATAATATGACTTTTTTGTTTTGTTTTGGTTTTGCAGACTTACTCTTAAGATTTAAGTTTCTCAACTTTAAGACATATCATTTAAAATATAATTACATTTTGAAGACAGAAAGCAATATATTACGTATAAAGCAATTTATAAAGAGGGCATTGATATGTAATGTGTTTTTTTCCCCCAAAGCAAATTCAGTAAAAAGGCAGCACTCCACAGGTGAAAAAGCACAAAAATTACTTATCATTTTGGGAAATTCTGTGAATTTTCAACAAATGGACAGTCCATTAGTCCATTAAACATGAGATAATTTTTTGAGTGCCACCTTTTTCCTGGATTTTAGAGAAACAAACACTTTGCAGTTCATTTTTTGATGCAGAGCACCAAACTGAAATTCAGTGCATTCAGTCCTCTTATAAATCACCGATGTGTACTACATGACGGCAGGTCTCATTCTTTCCTTTAATAAGCAAGAAACTGTGATATTTCTGATATTAACAACATGACACTCACCAGCAGAGCCTGGAGCATTCTCTCGTTGGGATGTGAAGCAAAGCCACATGCATAGAGAAACCTCTCCTGCAGAACCAAACCTTTGGCATCGGTGAAGTTAAGGAATTCAAGCATGGCTTCCAGAGATTCAGTGGTCTGGGAGGAGGTCACAGCATCCACCACCTGAGGTCTGACACCAGCAGGAGGGAGGTAAACACAACAATGGTGAATTCATCTCCTTGGATCCTGACATTCTCAATCTTAAAAGGTTGACTAAATCAAAGGAACAGCAGAGTGATAGAGTCAGTAAGTAAGTTAAGATGTAGGAAAGCAGGAGGAGCCTACAGAGATGTCTTGCTGGCACTCTTCAGCACTTTGAGGACCTCATCTTTGGACGCCTTCCTAACGCTCTGGATGAGGGCCAGGAAGCTGCGAGGAGCCGTGGCTTTGGACAGGCTCGCTGGCTCCAGCTGCTTCTTTTCAGCCTGCCAATGTTCAAAAAGCTGAGAGGGAGGACACAGGGGAGAGGGGATTAGAGACAGATCGTCTTCAGTCAATAATTACAGTACAAAAATATACAGTATCTATTTACTGATACACTGTTATTTAGGAGTCGTTTTGTAATAATGACTCGCACAACCCAGACCTCATACACTGAAGAAGGTCTGTAGGCACCAGTTATGGTTCTATTAAATATCAAGATACTCATGTTTACAGTGACACACAGGCCATAATAATGGGAATTCCAAAGAACAAAAAATAATTCCAGTTTGTTACAACTTCAGTTTTATGAATGCAGTGATATCTTTAAAAGAAGTCAGACAGGCAAGAAACACAAGCAGTCAGATGACCAGACAGGTTTTTAACAAAATTTACATGGGAGAGAAAAAGAATGATGAAATTATCACTCAAACTGTCTGTTTTAAACATCCATTACAGTTTATAGACATGCTTCCTGGTTGAACTTTGACCTACTGGTCACCGTAGTTATGCATGCACTCAATTTTCCTGTGATTTGATCTTCAAATTAAGCGGTTTAGATCATTTAATCTAAACTGCTGTTTTTTTTACAACTCATCTGATTATGTGACCACTTGTGTTTTTTGCTCTGCCTGATGTCATTGAAACAATGTCGCCATGCTCCCAGATCTCAGCAACTACTTTGATGATTAAAATGTTATCATAAGTGGCCAAAACCACAAAAATAAGACCCAAATTGTAATACA
>NTHP01000102.1:956323-970247 GCA_003416845.1 Oplegnathus fasciatus
AGATGCCAACATGAAATCATTACGTCTGTAGCCTGGTGGCAAAATGAACAAACACAAACAAGACTAAGAGTCTGAAGCCATGCCAGCTGCTCTGTGAGGTCCCTGCTGATGTTTAGCAGGAATAACGATCACCATGTTCACTATCCAAGTTTAGCATGTTAGAATGCAGCTGATGCTGATGGGAATGCCAATAGGTTTGCTGGTATTTGGTCATAGTATTGTGCAAAGTGAAAATTTGACCTAATGATGGCACTACAGAAAATGTTAAAGAATCATCAAAGTTATTAGGATTGATGTGCCTGAGCGAGACATGAATGTCGACCAAATTTCATGGCAATAGTTGTCTAGACATTTTTAGTTAAGCACAAATTTCAACCTCATGGTGGCGCTAGAGGAAAGTCAGGTGGTCACCAAACTTAGGATTTATCCTCTGGGGACCATGAATGTAGGTGCAAAATGTCATCGCAACCTCTCCAATAGTTGTTGAGAAGAGTGTGTGAAAGAGAACAGATACTCACTGATGGACAGCCCTTGCACTGGGACTTGACCTTCTCCGCAATGATACCAACAGCTGCCAGTTTGGCGTCGATTGACTTGACAACTCCAGCCACATCTTTCCCAGCAGCCTCCAGCGGTCCAGCCTCTGTCCCTACCAATGTGAGGGTTTGCCTGGGAAGCGAGAAATTTTCAATTTTAAGTGTGCACATATCAGAAATGGCAACACACATTGATTCTTTGTTAAGGCATTTACCTGGACACGACTTTAACCGCAGTAGATCTGCGGGTGCTAACAGCCAGTGAGTGTGTTTCTTCAGCCACGGCCGAGCGGATGAATCCATCTTCAAGTGTGAACACCGCAACAGAACTGGACTTCCTACTCACACCCAAGACCTGAAGGGTGGGGCACACATCGAGGCGTAATTTATTAATGATTCAGTAATGTTCATATTTCGGCACAGTGAGTTGGTCTGGATGCTGACATACCTGGCTGTGCGTGGTGAATCCGGTCTCTGTAGTCTTACACGTCTCCAGGATCTTGGTTCTCGTCACTTGACCTTTGACTGCCTTGTACTCGACGGTGCACCTTCCAGACACATCATTCTGTTCCCAGACATTAAGTTTGTTCACATTAGTTGGACGTGATAAAATATGAAAAATACGAATAAATGTGATGGGAGTATTATCATGCCATTTACCTCTATGGTCTTCCCAGTATTGAGCTGTACTTGTAGTAAGCTGGCCAGCCCTCTTTTAAGGTTCTTGATGGTTGCAGGTTCGGACCGGTAAGAGTAAAATGCTTTTGCCTAGAAAGCAACACGTTAAACAGAATTTTATGCTTTTGAACAATGGATACCAAGGCATTTTGACCAGTAGATGAAGCAGCTACTGAGACAACGACCCACAGTTCTGTACGTGCTGCAACTCACAAAGGCTTTCAGGGTGTCAGTTATGCTTTGCACACTTGTGTATAAAGTGTGCAAAGGGTGTGCATGGTCATGACATCAGAGACTATTTACATCACATGCAGAAATAAAATATATTCTTTGAAGTGCAGATCAAAAACAAAACCAGAATACTTTGGCATTAGCACTTCAACATTTTAAAGAGTCTATCTCAACCTGGCATACAGTATATTGCTTCTAATTATATTCTCAGTACACATCAGTACACAGCAATGACCAGCATGAAAGATGAGTCAGTCTTATGTTTACCTATGTTGATGTTATCATATTCAAATAATGGAACCAAAGTCAGTCAAATGAGCTTAGTTCATCTTGGGAAATATCATATCACACCACACAGTTTTCCAGCGAGGCTTCAGGTCGGCTCAATAATGGACTCAAAGCAGCCTATTACATCATCCTACAGTGTCTCCTATACAGTATGTAATTTATTTGCGGCGCTCGGCCACAATATCAGCTAGGACCACCATAAATAGATTGTCCACTGCTACTCTGTGTGTTTTTTCTGCCACCGCCTGCCATCAGTATAAATAACTGGGGGAGACACTCATATATCCTGTTTCACACCGTCTAATGGCTCATTCTTCCAACCTTTACTGAACCTAAGAGGTCAAGCTTTAGCTAAGATTTGGCTTTTTTTTACACGACAGTCACAGATAGTTTTCACAGTAAGATATAATATGTACAGTATGTTGTTGAAGTAGCTCTGTACACCAAACAAACATCTACTTCATACTGGACATTAGAAAGCTAGACACCACTTCCTGATAAAGTGTTTATGAGCTGTAACCAATTGTTTTATTAATGGTTAATAAAGCATTTACTAAAGCTTTAATAATGACTTATAATCCATTAATAAAAACACATTTTCGATTGCCAGGTTGTAGAAAATCCCTTTGGTTGGTTTTTCCGTTCTAATTATAAATGTTCAAAACCAATAATAGATGCTCAATAGCTTGTTGATAAATTGACTGAAGGCTCCAGATACTCTGCAGCCCTTTTCCAATGTTAAGTGGCCATACAGGACAATTAGTCAAAGGCATTTCTTATTATTGATCTATAAAGCATTAGTAAATAATTCATGACTCATTATAGAGCCATTAGTTACAACTTATAAACCCTTTCTTTACTGTATGTCTGGACCAACAGGTAATCAAAAAATAAAACTTTCTGTCTAACAATCAGCCTGCTACTATTCTTTTGGTGGCAGTTCCGCATTATTGGATAGTATACAGTGATAATGACGAGATAACAGTGACTGAGTTTCGCTTGCACTCAAACATCTCACAGTCAGTAAGAAGAGAGCATGAACCTTATCCACCAAGCTGGAGCCACTCTTTGAGTCAGGCTCGTTCATTCATTCATTGACCCTCTGAACCTGCTGACCTTTGCACGCACAAACATCTGTGTGGTATTCCCCCTGCCAGCATCATCACTCCAGCACAATGAAAGTAAGCTCATTAATTCTTAAACAACAGTGGAGTGCTGGAAGTACACTACTGATTCTAACATTAGCATCTCTCACATGTAGAAGATCAGAAATTGGCTGAAAATTCATGTAATATTCAGGAATTGCTACTGTTCTTTCTTGCCTGGAGTGAATATAAACTACGTGTTTCATGCTTTAAGCTAAAAGGTGTTTTATTTCGACAGTATGTCAAAATAAGGATTTAAAACGTCTTAAAAGACTATGACATACAGATAATATCTGTTTTCTTTATACGCGTACAGTTTTAATACCAAGGATTGAAACATTTGCAATGTAAACTCCTGAAGAAAATCACTGGCTAAAATAGTGAAACGAGTGGAAATGCTCTTACCTTTCCATTTTTCAGATGCACCAAGAAAGGTTTGGTCAGAGCTGCTAGTTTGGTCTTCCCCAGAACGCTTTCAGCTGTGGATCCATGGAGGACGTTCTTCTTCTCTGATCGATGGGACGCAGGATCGATCCTCACATTTGAGATCTATAAATGAGAGATCAATTAATGTCAGCAAAAGCCTGCACTCCTTTTTGAAATCAATTTTTTTTTGTGCATTGTCACCACATCACCAGATACTCTGAAGAAAGGGAAGCATGCAGACTTTACTAAAAGTGTATTTGTGGTCAATTATTCTACCTTAAAATGTATATAAATGTACTACGAAGTGACATCATGTCGTGTCTCAACATGTGATCGGACTGACGTACCGCCAGTTGGATCAGTTGGTCATCCTTGCTGCTGGGCTCTCTCCAAACTAGGTTGACGTCCACATCACTGGAGATTCTGTAGCCGGCACTGCCCTCTTTCGACCCCCTGGTCCTGTCCACCAGCACCTCGGTGGTGTAGCTGAATTTGTACAGCTGGTTGTTGTTCAGCCGGGGTCCAGCAGCAGCACCACCTGAAGAAACACAGGAAGCACAGCTGGTGAGCAAACACAAGTGGAGAAAGTGAGAGTCATCTGCAATAAGACTCTTGGCTATAGTTGTATTGTAGTGTGAAGAAACTGTAGATTTAAAGGAACATGCCACTGGTGTTTTCACATCATGTGTACTTTACATTACTGCCAACCATTCTCCAAATGTACTATAATTATTTAGACTGACTGACTGAATATATTTTTCATACCTAACCATTCCACTTCATGTCAGCACCTTATAATTATCAGCTCGTAGAAACCTGAAACTTGACATCGTAATCCATCCCAGTGTCACTGTATCCTCATGTAATAACACAGTTGTGGACAGTTTTCAGTGGTGCGTTCAAGCTCTAAAATCTTAGATTTGAGTTTTGAGCAACGGCTGAAACCTGGGAAACAAACAATAAGCAAACATGGATATTGTGGGAAGGATAATGTGATTTTGGTAGCTTCTTACATTTGATGTCAGAGCTTCTCACTAGCAAGCAGGTGCACTACATAGGCTACTTTTCAAAGTAATCCACACTGAAAACTGTCTTGCCATCAATGATAATGTAACTTTGACAAGTAAAGATGAGTAAGCGTTCAATGTGATGAATGACCTCAAACCAGAGGGCTCGAAAGCTGGAGTCTATGTCGGCAATTCAGGTCATTTTTAAGAATGAAGCATACTGAAACCGAAAATAATCACAAACATCAGACAAGACGGACTTCCATTCATGGTAATAAGTGATATAAATAAAATGTGTTTATAACAAATGGACACATTTTTCTGTACTGTATCAGATTGTAATTCCAGGTATCTTTTACTTCTGGCCACACTACCTCTGAAGTGTGTTTTTAGCTTCTCAAATACACTTCAGGTATTGACATGAAAGTGTTTTTCAAAGAGGAGCTTCCACTGAACATACTGCTCTTTCTTTTCTTTCAGTTTTTGCTTCCCTTACAGAAATAACGTCCGTGGGTGGCGTTGAGGTGATTCAATCAGAGGCCATTGAACAAGGCGTGTTCGACGTGAGAGAAGATAAAAATCTCTCCTCTGCTCTATTAATGACATGCTTTCCGTGGGATGTGACATTAGGCCACGAGGGACGACAGACTGACGTGTCACTATTTGATTTCATCACCGGTCAACTGAGGAACGTGGAGCTGAATTCAACAAATACAAATTCGGGGTCAGCCACTGACTGACTGAGATTCTTATGGGCCATCAGGAGCAAAAACACCAACATAAATAATATATAATAATATATGTTATGTTTGATCTTTCTTGACTATACTCTTATCAATTAGTGATGTCACCAGGCAGCATTATGTGAAGCTACTCCATTGACAATGACTGACAGTGTTGGCTCTGTGATTTCCTGCCAGGATTCATTCATTTGAGGATTTTAAAGTCTCATGTGGCACAATAAAATCAAGCTTGTAACTTTAGATCAATAATTTCTCAACTTTTCCTCCATGAAGAAGCCTCCACAGCACAGCAAAGTGTCATTTTGAGCTACAAATAAATCCTGTTCACACATTTCTACTAATTGAGGATGAAGAAGAGACCTTTTTGTAGCAAATAAATTCAACCATTATTAAATAATCTGCTAAAAGTTCCTGTCGGCCCCAAACGGCCCACAAAGGTCACAACAACACCCACATCCACTCACCTTTGGCAGAAGCTGAGACGGAGGAGGCTGCACAAAGCAAGAACACAACCAGAGGTAACATTGCGTGTCCTCTCTCTGTAGCCAAGAGTCAAAAGAGTCAGTAGCTGAAGTGGCACTAAAGGGCCAAAAAGAAAGGCAAAGCAAGTCCGAGCTTCTCCTATTATGTTTTATCGGAGGGGAGGGCAGACTCCAAACTCCACGCTCGAGTACTAAGTACGAGATAACCAGCAAATCATTAACCTGAGGAGCACAGATTTGACAGGAACTTCTGCAATTGATAGTTTGCAGCCAGGGGTCCCCCCCTTTTAATGCAGCGGGGGAGCATCTGCGTCTGCGCGCTGCCGTGTGATTGATTAATCAGTGAAATGGGATTATCTGATAGATTCAATTGATCAAGGGAGAAGTGAGACTCGCCGTCTGGATTTGAGTTTTCCAGCAGGCTGCATGCCCCGACTAAACAACAAACAATGGGGGAAAGTTATTTTGATAGAAAAAATTAATAAATAATCGTAGGCCTTTATATATATAATTTATATTTACCGAGAGGTGGTAGAGAGACGTCCTCATGTTAGACACCTTTCACCTAATTTCTTCTTGGACTGAACAGTCGCTGTTTTGTCGGTGTGTCTTAGTTGGAGGAAATGGGCAGTCTGAGAGAGGAATCAGCCCTCCAGCTCAAATTACAGCAGCTCACTGGACCCAAAAAGTTTGACAAATTTTAGCTAAAGGTCAGTCTGTGTGAAATACCGAATACATAGATATTTTTACTCAAGAGAAGTCAGTTTAGATCAGTGAAAAGCTCTGAGTAAAGCTGGGATAGATGTGTCCATACTCCATTAATCTGTGAAATACAGCTAATTACAACAAAATTAAGATATTAGAAATATGTATTAATAATCCACATCCAGTGTGTGTGTGTGTGTGTGTGTGTGTGTGTGTGTGTACTTGTACAGCTATCTTTGTGAGACCAATTTGAGTTTTAGACCTTGGGAGTGAGGACATTTTTGGAAAGTGAGGACATTTTAGGCGGTCCTCACTTTGGGACACCCCTTCAAAGGGCTTTTTGAGGGTTAAGACTTGGTTTTAAGGTCCAGGTTAGAATAAGGTTTAGGTTAGGTTTAGGGTAAGGGTTGGGGTTAGGCATTTAGTTGTGATAGTTAGGGTAAGGCTAAGGGGCTAGGGAATGCATTATGTCAGTAAAAGTCCTCACAAGTATAGAAGTACAAACGTGTGTGTTTCAGGGGTAATTTCACTTGATGGCACCATTCATCACTGTCATCAGCAGCAACAGGCTACTTCACACTTATTCTCCTGTTTTCATTTAAATTAAATAGAATCCCCTCTATTATTACATTCTTGTGGGGTTTTACAGTATATCGAGCCACCCTCACTTTAGTTAAGGTCAAACATTTTGTCCTTAAGCAGCTTTATGCTTATTATAAATTGTTTTTGATTGAATCCAAAGTCTCATCACATTCAAACCTCAATTCATGTCCTGCAGGTCCTCAAATAAATGTAAACAAAGGAGAGAAACAATATTTATTTATTCTATAAAAATCTACATTGCCAGACACTAAGGTTTTGTAATCAGAACTAATATCAGAATCAACTTCATTGGCCAAGTGTGTTGACACATACAAGGTAATTTGATCTCCATAGCTCTCAATACAAATATTAGACGGTGAGGGAGAGAACATTTTGTTACAATAATGTTTAGATTGTCACACGTATGTTACAAAATTATGTAATAAATAAGTAAAACTAAATACTTCATTACAAATGCCTGTCCTGCATTCAACATCTTACTTAAGTAAAAGTACAGAATTGTATTAAAGTATCTAAAGTGAAATGACTCATTATGCATCAGTATGGCTCCTGTCTGTGTTATTGTGTTATATTGTAGTTGGTCTGTCTTTACTGTTAGGTAGTTAACATTGTGCTACATGTGGTTGTAAACTTTTACATGTAAAAATGTAGCTGTCAGATAACTATAGTGGAGTAATAAATACAATATTTTGTTGTGAAATGTAGTAGAGTTGAAGTATAAAGCAGCATAAAATGGAAGTACTCAAGTGAAGTACAAGTTAACTCAAAATTGTATTTAAGTACAGTACTTGAGTAAATGTACTTAGTTACTTCCTGTCACTGAACTCTTGGACGTACTGTAAAGGTCACTCAGACTGAAGCACAGCAACACTGAATACAGTAAATATGAGTTTGACTGAGCAGCCAGCGGGTGTCAGTGTTTATCTGCTGATGTCTTCCTCCCCTGAGATGGTTACCAGTTTTGGAGTTTCTGTTGGCCAATGTGAAAAACAGAAATAAGATCACTTCAGCACTGATGTCTTCACAGATTGTTTCAGGTTGAGATTGTGCAATCCACCTCCAACACACAGACATCATCTCAGCTCTCCTTATCTGATGATTCCCTCACTGTCCTGAAGCTAGACATCTCCAACAATTAAGGAAGCTGGTCTGTCAGTAGATAGTAGTTCTGGATGTCAATGTTCAGCTTCAACCAGGGGTCAGGAGCCACTGCTGTGCTTCTAGGAAGTATGTCATAACCTGTGGCACACTGCGGGAAGATTACTGCCTTTTTTTAAAATGAAATGGATGAATAAATTACCCCTACTTTTTTATATCAACTTTTAACTACAAACACCTTTTACTGCTGGAAAAAGATGACGGTACCGGTCATAATTACAAACTACTGCAGGATAACTTCATCATACTGTATGTCATCACCTAATCACACAAATGGATGAAGATTTGATATGTTCCAAATGTACCAAACAATACATTCGAATACAGACACAGAGTACAAAACAATTACTGTAGATACAGCACACTACAATATTATATATTTAAAACATTTAATCAGTCAGATACAGTCATACCAAGTACATGTGCAGTGAAATGCTTCAATACCTTCTCCTTCAGAGACAGATAAAGCATCAAATACAAGTACAATATACAGCAACAAATATAGACTAATATAGAGTAGCATACAGTAAGTCTACATACCGTAATATTAATAATAAGAATAATCTTTATTTATATGTCACCTTTCTTAACAAGGTTTAGTGAAAGCAACCAAGAAAAAGTATGAGTAAAACCAATAAAATCACACTGTAATAATACATAAAACCCCTGGTCACAAGTTTTGATGAAGGTACAAATGCCATGAGCAACTTAAGGTTACAAACAAGTACATACGGGGTCAAAAGGTCATTAATGTAAGACAGAGCAAGACTATGAATGAATTTATGAGTCAACAAATTTTAAAATCACTTGTAAAAGTGTAAAAGTGGGAGCCAATGAGGGGAGCTAGAATAGGAGTAATATGTACACCATTGCTGTAATGTGTAGTGGAAACATGAAGAAGTAAAGTACACAAAGTAAATTACATTGCAGGGCCATTAGGAAAGGGACCCTGAATGTTTCAGGGGGCCCAGAACTCAGCAGATGTTTATTATGTGAAAGTTGTTACCAAGGGATACTAACTTTCTAGCGCTGTCCCTGGTTGTGTGCTAATGAGTGAAATCAACTTCTGCTGTGTTAAGTTAGAAGAAAAAAAACTTGCATATAACAGAAGAAGATGTGATTCTTCATCAGAAACATAAGCAAAGCACTGCTGTACTCAAATATCTGGATGATAAAAGAACCAGATGAATGAGACACACTGATAATCAAAGCATTTTGGCATGAAACAGGAGAGTGAGTGAATGTGTTTGAGAGGAAGGTTGATTACATCAGGAGGAACGAGTCTGCTGTTGTCCTCTACTGAGTCTAGAAAAGCACCGGAAGTCACACTGAGGCATCTGACCAAAGGTCAGATCACAGGTTTGCAATCAATCCCTGATAACACGGCAAACAGATATGCTTATCAAAGCTGGGTATCTAATTATCTGTGTTGTGTGTGTGTGTGGCACCTACTAATCTTTGTTGTTCCCTCTGTGAATGAACTTTATTTTAAGTGGAAAAACAGCAATGTGGGTTTTCCTTCTCTAATCAACAAATGACAATTAGGGAACTGAAAACAGTCTGAGAAAACACACGAACAGCAGAGAAACAAAGCCCTGCTTTGTCTCTCTGCTGTTCGAGAATAGAGAATATTACAAAGTGACATTGTTTTTACATTTTCCTGATACTGAAACATGTTGTCCACAGCATGATTCTAAAGTTGTTATGGCCTATTTGGTTTATGTGTGTTTAGGTGTGTGTGTGCGTGTGTGAGAAGGAGATGGCACCACTTTTGTCTGTAATAAACCCTCCACTGGTGAATTAAGTGCTGTGATCACTGTTCCTCTGATCAGTTGTTTATATCCTGACTGAAAAGATAAAAAAATAATAATAATAATAATAAAATAAGGGATTAATTATCCACGCACAAGGGCATCCTCTCCTCTTTCTCTGGTCGTGGCTTCTGGATTCTTCCATACCCAAGTGCACGTCCAGCTGGGTGAAAGCTGAACAATAGACCTTTTTCACAGAAGACATTTTGACACATAACAGTAGGAAAATCACAGGTGTGAATAATAACATGAATGATGGCTGAATTCCATTTAGCTGCTTCAGTTTAAGGGTCCTGGTGTTGGGCATGTTGGCTCAATGTCAAACCGTCTTGGCTTACTGGGACTTACTTACTTAGCCATCGTTAATGTTATTAGTAACACCTGTGCTTTTCCTTAATTGCCTATGACAAGTTAAAATGTCTGCTGTGAAAAAGGCCTATGTAACGGAGATTTTTATGACATAAAGACAGACACGAGAGAAAAAACTAAAATTACAGAAGAGGAATCAATTTTGTATAATTATGCTTTCATTGCAGAGATCGTCACTAAATTAAGGTCAAACGTCATCATAGAAAACATGAAAAAAGGGAATTGCTTTTGCTGGTGTAGAAAGAGTTATGGGGCAATGAATTGTATTTTTTGCTTTGACTTGCAGTAGCTCAACACTGAGGATGGTAATATTAGTTTCCAACAAACACCAGATGGCAGTGTTGAGTAAGTTAGTGTCACTAAAGCATAATTCATCTGCAATGATGTCATTAGACCACACAATGTTAATAACACCACTAACTGACACATTTTCTTGTAAATAAGGTAGTCTGATAACTGAGTATAACTTACTCTGAGAGCAAGCTTTATTTATCTTTATTTTTTAATATAAAGTATTAATAACTGGGTTCAGATTTAACCCACCATCTATATACAGTGTGTATACGCAGACAAAGGTTTACAAAGAACCACATTTATTCAGATATATATTTACAACTTGTCACGATCCAGTTATTTACAAGAATCAGGAGTACACATGAAACAAAAGTAACGTTATAATCAGGAGTAGAAATCACAAATATGGCACTGAGTGGTAAGAAAAAGTGAGATCAGTCAACAACAATCATATGAAGCTTTTAGTGGAAAAAAAAGATATCTGACCTCCCTGCTGCTTTAGAAGATTTTAAAATGCAAAGATGCATTTTTTAATATCTTTTGTGTCAGGATGTTCAGTTCAGTTCATCAAGGCTGCAGGAGCTTTGCCTGCAAAGGAAAAGCTCTGTGTAACCTGCTGCAGGCTCACACTGCTATTACATAAAATGGCTGCTAGACTTTCATGCTATGCAGTTCTATTAATGCTTATTACACAAAATCATATGTTTCCAGTAAATGTCTAGAAAGAAAAACATATAAGCTGTATCTCAGTTTCCAAGTTTGCATTTAAAATAATGCTGGTGAGAGAGCCTGCACGCTCTACTTTCAAGTAATGTATGTATGTAGGCTATAAATCATTTCTACGTTCAGTTAAGTGCCACCAAGCAGTACCAGCATGCCATTCATGATGCGCCTTGGAAAAAGCTTGTATCCTAATTTTCCAGTGAAAACTTACAGATCAAAACAGGAAAAAGAAAAAGAAAAACAACCAACAAAGGTATCTCATCAATCAGGCAGATTTCAGGAACACATTAACAATTAAAACTCACATGAAAATGAATGAACACTGACAGTAAGATAAGGAAATGTGCAAGGAACGGCACAACACTTATAATGTGCTGAAACACATTTTCTGTCAAGCTGCTTTTTGGACAAATTATCTGACTTTATGGAGCATCATGAAGTCACAGATGCAGTTTTTTTAAGGAAAAGTGCCCCCTCCAGTGGCTGCTGCTCGACTAAAATAACAGTCAGGACAGAAACTGCAAAGAGCTTCATCATTCTTATATGAAGATTAAAGTGCTTAAGGCTGAGTTTTGATTCAGATGCCACATCTTCTGGTTTCTTTCACTGCCAAAACTCTTTAACAAACTGCAGCTTTGCAAAGCCTACAACATCCATCATATCCCTTCATCATACTACATGTTACTATATCCACCTCAGCCCCACAAAACTCTCCTCATAAACTGTATGTATCTGCTTAATATGATGTCACAGATGAAAATAAACCTAAATGTTAATTCTCCATAGCTTTAAGTAGATTCCATTAAACATTCAACAAAGTGCTAACCAGCCGATTCACTCTAAACTAGTGACTATTTTACAAATATCTTAAAATACTTAACATTAATGAAATACATTTCGGAGAGCCAATGTCCTACCAGTAGACAAAAGGCATGCAGTGCATTTCCAGAATCACTTTTATCTTTGTACACAACCCTTACATGCAGTGTTAAAAACTGCAGCTGTGAGACATATAAAACCAAGACCCTTTTCTGAATGAAGCACTACCTCTGATGAAACATCAAATCTACTTTCATGCTTACAAACTAAAGTAATCCGAACTGGGACTTTACCATCATAGCTGCTGATACTGTAAAGAATTTGCATTGCATTTGTTTCATTTCTGTTGTATGAGAGCTACGTTGCATTTTAAGAGTTTGTGCTTCATTCAAAAACAGGGCCACAAATAACTCTAAAAATAACTCTAAATTTGCTATTTACATATGAATGAGACTCTTCGTTCTGGACACATTAGCTGATTAATTTATTTCCCTTCATTGCTGGCGTCCAAACTGCAGAGTCCTGCAGACAAAAAAAAACATTTCAGTGCAAATACAATCCACGGGGAGGATCAATAGAATCAATCAATCATTATAAATATAAATATTTATATACTGCATTAACGTTAATGATGAAATCTAATAGTGCTTACCTGGTACATCCTTCTTGCCTTTGGAGATTCTGCAGAGGTCTTAGGTAAACAAACTGCACAAAAACAAGAAGATTTAAGAACATATGCAATAAAATCAAGACATAAAATGCACAATTACATAACGAGACTCGCAAGCGGCTCTGTGAGGCTGTGCTTAGGTAGAGTAGTGGCTTCACCTACTTTCACCTACATCCTTCAACTTCACCTTCACTTGAATAGTCGTTCTGAATACTACAAGTGTTGCAGGAGTTTTGACCCTTAAGGCTGTAGGCTACTTAAGGCACAGCGACTTTGGGCTAAATGCTATCGTCTGCATGCTAACATACAATGAAAATTTTAGGTACAGTTGTAGAATGTTAACCATGTTCACCATCTCAGCTTAGCGTGTTAGCATGCTAACATTCGCTACATAGCAGTTAACACAAAGTACAGCGGAAGGTGTTGGGAACATCATTAGTTTACAGGTATTTGGTCTCAAAACCACAAATGTCAACCTCATGCATTAGAGGAAATGGATCACCAAAGTTATTACAATTCATCCTGAGGGGGACATGAATGTCTGTACCAAATTTCTGCCCATCCATCCAATATATTGAGGAGACATTTATAGAAAAATGCCAAAAAGGCTCCCACACTTAAGCTGCTAAAGTAACTACAATTACCGCCCCACGGTTGTATGCCTCCACCAACCAGTCAAGTTGCAGTTTACATCCATGTCTGTCCAGACTCATTTAATATATGTAGTGAAGACTTTGAAGGAATTTAATAAAAGGTATTAAGTGTATTTTTTGGCGAAATGGAAGTTATCACTATATTGACATGTATGATTCCAGTGAATAATTTCCAGTGAGAAACATGCTGTCTTCACTTAGAGACTATTTTTACAGAGGAGTACAGAGGACTGATAGAGAGCTTCGTCACAAGGTGCAACGACAATCACCTGAAGCTCAATATCAGGAAAACCAATGAGCTTGTGGTGGACTACCAGAGGAACAGGAGGCCCCCTGTCCTGGTTGTCATCCAGNCATACAAGTACCTCGGGGTCCAAATCAATAAATAATGTCCAAAAAAGTGTTTTTCCAGAACATTATGATGTCACTGTGAAGTTGACCTTTGACCTTTTGGGTAAAAAAATGTCA
Source organism: Oplegnathus fasciatus (assembly GCA_003416845.1). Classification (NCBI taxonomy): domain Eukaryota; kingdom Metazoa; phylum Chordata; class Actinopteri; order Centrarchiformes; family Oplegnathidae; genus Oplegnathus; species Oplegnathus fasciatus. The sequence goes on from NTHP01000102.1 coordinate 970,133, forward strand.
TCACTTCATCATTTTATCCTATTAGACATTTGTGTGAAATTTCGTCATAATTAGCGTATGAATTCTTGAGTTATGGCCAAAAACGTGTTTTGTGAGGTCACAGTGACCTTTGACC
>NTHP01000102.1:970406-988548 GCA_003416845.1 Oplegnathus fasciatus
AAAACATAATGCCTCCAGCCAAGGATAACAAAAATGATCAGAATTGATCAGTTTTACAACTGATAAATCATTGTTCCCAGTAAGTGAAACTGTGATTGAATGAACAAACTGTTGCCACCTACCAACTCTCTCTCACGGCTTCAATATCGCTCACGAGATTCTGTGCTAAACAGATGCCGAAAATCTAAAAGAAGAAACAAATATTTTGCATTAGGTAAATCAAAGGTTGACTGAGATCAGATAATAAGCTAAATCATTCACGTTGTTCCTCACCTGTAGTAATGCAATCCCAATAAAGATGCCTGCCACCACTGTCAGGTTGTCTTGAAGCCACTTCTCAAACTGAGGAACACACCCTTTGATATAGATGAAGGTCCGCTGCTCAGAGTCCTGGCAGAACATATAAAAAACAAGGCAAACCACTATTATAGCCTCACAATCAAGTGCACATTAAATGTTTTGACTTTGATTACCCTTTTAAAAGTGCTAAATCTTACAGTTACTGTAGGCAATCATGCTGGGATTTACACTGCTTTGCAGCACTTGACAACATAGTTATTTTTAATGGTTGCACATGATTCTCCTTTTCATCTTCACAATAAAATCCCTCTGAATTAATGTTATCCGGTTGTTAACACACACACTCAGCCCACTGTTTTTCTGCGCTTGTTAAAACTAGTTCACTCTGGCTTTTTCCTCGCATTTTAAGTCAAGAAAACAAACACAGCCTTTTCCTTACATTATGCTACTGTGGAGTAAGGCCAGAGATAATGATGGGGGAGGGGGTTCAATTCCCAGTGCATTGCTGAAGCATGAGTAATGCCACACGGCCCAAAGAGCTGACGGGGAGCCAGCTGCTGTATTTTGAAGACTGGGGAGTTGGGAAACACACTGAAAGAGGAATATTGTGCCCAGGGTGGAGTACCTGATGACCTCATGTAGCCAAATAAACCTGCCTGAGGCAAAAAAGCAAGAGCAGTTTCTACTCTTCATACTGTTTTGAAGCACCAGTTTACTGTTGGATGAGGGTCTCAGTCTCTTTCATAAATGTAAGTTTCTGTCAGCCCCTCACCGTTTTTGCTCGGATGTCGTAGCCACACTGAGTGTTGATGACATCCTCCTGTGAAGAGAAGACAGTTCATGCTTATACATTTTTCAAAAGGTAAAGTTAAGACATTTAGAGGGGAAAAAAGTTATGTACTGGGAAGATGTAAAAAGGGTAATGCTGCTTGTTTTCAACCTGTACCATTATACCCTCAGGAACACTGCTGTCCCAGTGAACTAAACCTGCATAAATCTGCACAGACCAGAGCTGTAGACTCATGACTTTGATTTGAGTCAGATTTAGGTCACAAAAATTTGGACTTTAGATTTGACTTGAACTTGGCTGCTGTGAGATTTGGCTCATGTTTTGACCTGGTAAAATCCCGAAACATTAACAAACAGACAGCGACAGGCAAGCCTTGCATAGCCACACAGGTTGGACATTTAATTACTAAGCCTATGCATGAAAAACACTATTAACACAACTGTGACAGGAAAATGTTTAAAGGGTAAGTCTGTCACTATGCTATATTTTTCTTTTTGTAAAGAAATCCCATGAAAAGACCAACAATGAATTTAACTTACTAACAAGCATTGTCTGTGTAGCCAGAGCCTGATTTTTCTTCTTCTGTGCCATCGTTTTACAAAAACTATTAAAAACACATCCATGCCCTATTTATTCCTGTTTGAGTAAAGTTTGCTAAGAACTACTGCACCCAGCTGTTTGAGGAACGCCTTTTTTGAAAATGAAATTATATTTGTGACCTCTTTTCTAACATTTTCATGTGCAGTAGACACATACAGACTGAGAGAAGGACAAACATGGTTTTGGTCTTTTCATGGTATTTGATAACAGTAAGAAAAGCCTTATTCTTTAAATGCTATGTCATTTTAATGGTCAGCAATCGGAGAACTTCTGTATTCTGTATTTTGTTAGGAAATATAAGACAGAAAAGTCTGATGTTTTTTCAAATGCAGAGACTCCAGCTTTCAGTGCAAGTGATTTTTCTGATAACATCACGTGTTATTCAACCATTTTAAATCCACACTGATTGTTGTGAAGTGTTGCTCTCAAAGAAGATGACCTTGGTGGAACGGCATGTCCTTCAGTCAGCAAATAAATAATACTCTTGTGCAACTTTCATTACAGTGAAGCAAGACTCTTGAAGCAGAGCGCTGTCACTGCTTTGCACAGAGAGCAGCAAAAAAATGCCGTGGTCAGGATAACTCCACCCAGCCACTCTCAGACTGTGCTGTGCTGTCAGAGTCTGACTAAAGACTAAACACTGAGGCCTGGACGTCCTGTTGGAAGCCGGCCAGGACAGTTGACGGCGTCAGCCAACCTTCTGGAGGACACAGATAACCAAGCTATCTGTCGCAGGGAGGACCTTCACAATTTCCCCTCCAACTACCGGCAGGGTGCAGGTTTCAACATGTTAGAAAGTGACCTACTCTACTACTACTACTATTTGTACTCCAACTTTAAGACACAAAAATTCAAAATTACAGCCACAGGCTTGTTGTGTTTTACCATAAATGGGAATGAACTGGCTGTGAATTAGAAAGACTCAAGTGTGGTGAGTTTTTGGGAAGACATACCGCTGGATCTTTGGTGCAGCAGGAAAAGGGCACACCACATTTCTCACGACTCGGGTTTGAATCAGTGCAGTTAAAGTAGATGTTCAAATTCCAGTCGTCGGCTCCAAAAGCTCCACAACACTCCCACTACATGGTTAAACAGACACAAAAAAAACTCACATATATGTCAACAATGTCCCACAGAAATGAACATTCATGATTAACCCGAGGTGAAAACAACACTGCAGTGGAATCGGCACTGTGGACAGAGAAACATAGTGCTCACATATTCCTGGGTGAAGTCTATCAGGTTCTGCAGATCAATGTCATCTCTGTAGGCCCGAATGTTGTTGTTAATGAAAAAGTTGAGCTGGTCCTTGATCCAGTCTTTGAAGACAAAGGCCAGGACTCCTGCGGTCAGCTCCAGGAAGAAGATGATACCAAGGAACACGGAGAACTGAAACACATTAACATTCACAGTTCTCTGAATTTTACAAATATTATCATGAGAAATAAAATTGAAAAATGTTTGAGAAAAAGGTTTTCTTATTTCTTCACAATATGTTTGATAAGGAAGACGTACAAATTTCAGCAAGAAAGAGTTTTCTCGCAGCGCTCCGATGCAACCAGCGAATCCGAGGATGAACATCACACCGCCCACCACCAAGAAGAGCCAGACGGGGTCAAAACCCCCCAGGTCTGTGATGGACGAGATGTTGGAGAGAACGCCCTGATAAAACAGAGTGAGGCGTTAGAGGCTTAAAGTCAAAACTTATCCATCAAGGCAATAAGTTTGGCAAGTTTCCAAGCTTACAGTGTACACCCTCTCTACAGCAAGTCCCAACTTTAATAATGTGATGAGATGAAACAATTAGTTGATTCATCGATTGACAGAAAAGAAACTGCCAACTAGTTTGATAATCACTTTAAAGAACAGTCTGACATTTTGGGAAATACGCTTATTCACATTCTTGCAGAGAGTCAGATGAGAAGATTGATACCACTATCATGTCTGTGAGGTAAATATGAAGCTGGAGCCAGCAGCAGGTTAGCTGAGCTTAGCATAAAGACCAGGTCAGATCAGGGGGAAACAGCTAGCGTGGCTCTGTCCAAAGGTAACGAAATCCACCTACCAGCACATCTAAAGCTCACTAATCAACATGTTATATCTTGTTTGTTTGATCAATACAAATAACAAAGTGTTAAAAAGACAAGTTGTGGTTTTATGAGGGGTTGAGCTGGATTATTTCTTGGTGGGAGCATTGACTTACTCAAGTCTCCACTGGTTGCCTTGCAACCGTTCCCGGCCAAGAAAGATCCCCGGCACACAAACTGTTTTACACTTCGGTTTTTGATTTCGGATTAAACAAATGAGGTACAACGTCGTAATTAGTTAGCTTTAAAAGGGCTGGTAGGTAGATTTTGTTAACTTTGGACAGTTCCACGCAAGAAAAATATTAGCCTATTTCCTAAAATGTTGAACCATTACTTTAATCGTTCAGGTAATTTATTAAAAAAATATTCTCCGGTTCCAGCTTTGCTGCACTTTTCTGTTTTATATCACTGTAAATTGAATCTCTTTGGGTTTTGGGCTGTTGGTCAGACAAAACAAGACATTTGAAGACTTCATCCTGGGCTATAGGACATTGTGAAGGACATTTGTCTCCATCTTCTGCCATTTCATTATATTAATTAATCATCAGATTGATAAATAATGAAAACAATCATTAGTTGCAGCCGTACGTGAAGGATGAAGCAATAAGAAACTATCTTGATCTTGAAAGGTTCTTCAGTGAAAGCCAAGACTCTCACTAGACCGTCTGCCCCCCTTTTAGACCCCCAGTACTGAGAGTACACAATGAATGAATCTGTGAAATGCATCAGATCCTTTCTTCTGTCCATTGTTCAGAGAGGCATCCCACCGGAAAGCATGGCATTCCTTTCTGATTCAGTAAAGCCACTGTGAGCATTTCATGCAGACAGATGGGTGCGAACGACAGCAGATGAATGTAAATGATCCGCTTAGTTTATGGATTATCTGCAGGTGTCCAGAAGTGAAAGGATTCACACAATAAATTGATTCAGCTTATTGTCACATAGAGAGATAAACAGCAAACTCACCTTCTCGCTCCATGCCCACAACCCAATGCCGAGGAACGCCACTCCAAGGAACTAACAGACACACGAAGAAGAAGAAAGAGACAAGAGAGCAGGATTATTTTGCTGTGACTGCAACATGAAGTCATCACACAGAAGCACAGAGAGAAACCACACAGAGAGATTTTCCTGGAAGCGGTCCATTACTAAATATTTCTCATCTCAGTCTGCAGGATCAGCAGGAGACTCCCACATTAGAAAGCATCTTTTAACAGCCTGAACGCATTACGACTGAACAAGTTTCCACCTACAGTGTAAAAGTTCAAAACCACATTTCAGGACTTGAAAAGTTAGTAATCAAGGCATTGTGTTGTGATAAAGCACAAACATTAGACTTAATTGTAATTGTAGCTAATAGCCATGAACAATTCTAATTAATTTCATCATTCAGTCATTTTGGTAATTTATCAAAACACTAATTTGCTCGTTACACTGGCACAAAATTTGCTTTTGTTTCATATCATGATGTGAATATTTGCCATTTTCATCTCATTTTCTGGCTGCTGTTCAGACTAAGGCACCAACTTTTTACATATTTCATACACATTTATATACTGAATGATTTGTGAATTAATAAAACAAAAGAACATTTCACTTAGTCGCAGATGCTTGGTGTCGTACCAACCACAGAGATTGAGATCGAACAGAAGTGGATGAAATAAGCCTCTGTAGGTTTGTATCTCTTGGGTTAATTGTAAAATTCATCACTGTGATGTTGATGTGGTGGCTTTTATTGATCCAAAACTGCAGGATGTCGGAACATATTGACATGACAACTCTCGATAACAACTGAGCAGCCTCTTTCTGCTGAGGAGGACCAGGAGATGTGGTTAAGGGCTCTACAATTAACTAGTAAGCGGACCTTGTGTTAATAATATTTTGGCAAACAGGATATCATAGATTACACATAATGAGACTTCATAACAAGAATACAAACCCACTAAACCCACTTGGCAAGACGACCTAAACTACTAATACTAAGTTAACACATAATGATAAAGAACTGCCTTTTATTAGACCTTTTATTACACCCTTTTACAGACTGGATCGTAACTTTTCAACTGATTACTATATACATAGACATTAGTGAAACAGCTGTAGAGGAAGGAGGAACAGATGCTTTTGACACAGCCAACTTCCTCTGATGATATATGGATGGTGAAGAGGGGTCACTGACTGCTGAGAGCCTCCCTCTGTAGGACCTGACAGGTGGCCTTCCTCTTCATCACTCTGAGGTCCATGAAGGGCCACAAACACACTGGCTCCACTTATGGCACAACTTTTAGTATATGACGATATATATATCATGTCAACTGTCGAACATTTTTGTTTATACTGGCCTTTGAGTCAATGGGCTTTTTCCATGGAAGACATTTTGACACGTCACAGTGGGAAAAGCACAGGTGTGAACAATAAAATGAATGATGGCTGAATTCCATTTAGCTGCTCCAGTTTCAGGGTCCTGGTATGGTTCATGATGGCTCACTGTCACACTGACATGACTTACTGAATAGTTACTAATAAGATCATTAATATTAGTAACACTTGTGCTTTTCCTGCAATGACAAGTCAAAATATCTGCTGTGGAAAACAATAATACAACAATATTGCAAATCAATAAGAAGGACTGCTGTTTAGCAATACTGGATTTTCATATGATTTTTGTACCAATATGTGAAGTGTCAGGTATTAATTATCTTTTTCATTATTTTATCCATAACAATTTCTCAATTCGTTTTATAGAAAATGTATTATATCGCAATACATACTGATATCATGATTACAGCTGAAACGATTAGTCGATTAATCAACTGGTCAATCTACAGAAAATAAATTAGCAACAATTCTGATAACTGATTAATCATTGCAGTCAATTATTAAGCAAAAATGCAAAACATTTTCTGGTTCCAGCTTGTTAAATGTGAGGATTTGCTGCTTTTCTCTTTGTTATATCGTCATTGAATAGCTTTGGGTTGTACACTGTTCATCGAACAAAACAATTTCAAGATGTCACCTTCGACTCTTTTCACTACTTTCTGACGTTTTATAGACGCTTAATCAAGAAAATAAGTTTTAGATTTATAAATAATGAAAAAAAATAATAGTTAGCTGTGGCCTAATCGGCCCAAATGATTATTCCCATTATTGATTAATCCATCAAATTTCTTTTCTATTATGTTTACTCTATAAAACATCAGAAAATGGTGACAAATGATAATCACAGCTTCCCCAAACCCTGAATTATTCTATTTACTGTAATGTAAATGGAAAAGCAGTGAATTCTCACATTTGGGAACCTGGAACCAGTGAATGTTTGGCATTTGTGCTTGAAAAATGGCTTAAATAAATGAGGCATACTTAAATACTTCTTATTAATAAATGACATTACTAAAACCATTTTATAAAACATAACCTACTTCTTCTCCACAGTAATCAGTTACAGAAAAAGCATCCAACCAGGTGCAGTTTAAAACTGGTAACTGGAGGCCCGAAGTGGGACGTCCAGAAGTCCTTAATGGGGTTACTGGTGGGTCCAAAGCGCAAGAGTAGCTGTTTGTCTTCCCCTGTGATTTCTCTCAGTAGAGGGTCATCAGGCATGAAAGTGATCGCTGCTCAAACATCACTGACAACGACTATAAAATGTCCCCAGATGAGGGTACCATGATGTAAACAAGTGCTGCCATCTAACACTGAGGCTTCATCACAGCTCCCTCACACTGGCGCGGTCTACACAAAAACAAAAGCCTGCTGATAGGTGACAGAGGGAGCAAGTGCACGGGAGCAGGGAGCCTATTGCAGGGATGAAATCATCCATGTCTCCTATGAAAACCAGTGGGGGGGGGGTGATAGAAAAAAACGCCACTTCTCTCGCAGAACTACAGACCAAAGCTTATTGTTGATGCAGAACAAAAACATGTCAGTGCGTTAAGCTGGGGGACAGCAGGCCTGAAGGACGAACAGCAAACAGGGGACTTACCCAGAATATGATGTTGAATCCGAAGATGAAATACTTGATGCAGCAGCTCACTTCATGAGCCTTGAAATGCTTTCCTGACATCATTTGGATGGATTTTCTTCTTAAACGCCGCCCGCAGTGGGAAGGAATCACATCTATGGTCCTCTTGTGTTTGACAGCACTGGTTGTGGAAACACCTCTTTTTTTTTTCCTCCTTTTATTTCTCAAGGCTCGACAAACGCGCCGTCAGTTGTTTTACCGTCTAATTATAAACACCATCCTGTATCTCCGCTGACAAAAGGCGCAGATGGAGCCGCAGAGGAGCGTTTAGTCCGTCGGCATCAGTAAAGATATCAGCCTGCTCCAGACGTGGACCTCCAAACGTATAACGGTGAAATAAACCCACAGAAGTCAACCAGATTAAAACCGATGGTCTTCTATCTGACCCATAATCTAGACATGGCTGTTACATGAGTGACATGTGAGGGAACCAATGAGGGTCTGTGGTGGTCACAAGAGGCGGGACTTCCTCCAGCAGAGGGCGTCACTGCCCCCATACGACCATGAAACACAGGATGCCCTGATATTTAATCACTTAGAGTATAATTTATTCATCACTGAGTCGTTAATGTGGCTTAGAATAGAAAATGCGATTATGAAATTAAAGTTTATTAGAGCTATTGGGCCTTGGAGACCCAAAGCGTTCAATATTGAATAAGTCAATTAGACATTGTGGAATAAATAATCATATGAATAAATACAGACAACACACATAACAAAAAGTAAAATAATAAAAAGAAAAAAACGTGAAAAATCAGCTCATTTTTTTCCACAGTGACAGAGTTTATTGCAGGTCATTTTAATTTGATTCACAAAGCTATTTTCTTCCCCAATTTCATTCCGTAATGCCACTTTTCATAATAACGTCTTTGTCTGTCAGTCAAGACTGACTTTCAAAAAAGGGACTTGTTGAGATACAAACTGCTGTTATCAAATAAAGTAAAACATGATCTGCATTAATGAATTATGAAAATAAGCGGGATAAAATAACATTTCATAATAATAAGCTGTTTTAAAGATTTATTACGTTGTCTGTATTAATTCATATAATTTCATAATGTTGTATTTGTTATTATAATACTGAAAACGTTTGATCTCAGTCTACCTAAAGAGAGGAAATTGTGACACATTACATATTTAATTTCAGTGGTGTCCAGCTGTGACTTCATTATACTTATTGGTAGGTTTTTGTTTTTTACATTCTTATATAGAGTGTAATGCATCTGAAGTTTACACGTTTTAGTTTACATTTAGATCATATATTTCACACCTTCTCACTTTTATTTTTAAAAACATGCTTCACCATGATATGAACCCAGAATAGAATTAAAGCAGAAGTGATTCTAATGTTTTAGTTGATATTTACACATCTGTGAAGATCTAGTTCAGATCTAGCTTTATTGGGTGGTGTTTTGGTTATCTTACTCTTATTATCACATCTGTGTCCATGTTCTGTTTTCTCAGGCTTACGATTACAGTGTGTGTGGTTTGTGTTGGTGGTTATGAGATCTGAGATCTGAGGGTGTTTGTTCCTTGTATTTCTTTTTTCTTTTGTTGTTGTTTGCAAATGTTACTTGATGCTATATGTATTTTACTGAAAGGCACACTGAATTCATCTGTACTTACTTTGCTTTGTCTAGACTTTATGACACATACAGAGATCAAGAAGCATGTTTAAACGCGCAAATACATATACTGTCTCATTTGTGTATAAACTGACTGATCAGTGGCATCAGGCTCAGTATCACATATTTCTGACTACTGTAATTTTCTTTTAATAAAAACTGAAAGCTGTTCAGTGCTGAGAGAAATTAAATAAATTAAAGTAGATGTGGAAAAACTTTGCCCCCTGGTGGCAAAGAGTTTCATCTGCCTCATCCTAAGTCTCAGTCCTAAAACTGCTCCAATACATGTAAAAAAGGACATAATCATATTTTTGAATCATGCATTATTCCAACATGGTATTGTGTGTGATTTGTAAAAGAAACAGCAGTATTCATTTTGAGTATTGGCTTAGTTTATTGCATAAAATAAAATAAAGTACTAATGTTCTAATCTATTACAAATGTTTGTTTACAAAACAGGATAAATTATGAAAATAAATACTTCTGTGCAGTTTGTCTGTATTGTCAATGCAGGCAGAGAAAAAACTGAGATTTATATACACATGTAAGTCCATAAAAAAGACCTAACTCATTATGAGATCATAATCACGCCTCATGCCAAGACAAACATCACGACACAGAGGGCAGCATTAAACAGGCTGTCCAGTCCACACAAACTCCTTTATCTGAGGCTGATTCACTGACTTAGTATTCAAACAAACAATCCACCATCATGGATCAGATGTATGATTCAATGACTGCAGCACAATGTAAGTATTCTTGGGCACTACAACAGCTTTGTTCACATTGTCAATACAGTTTGCAAAGTTTCTCCTGAAGACAACATAAAAAAAAAAATTTTTAAGAATGTTTGGCAAAACAAAGGTAGTAATCATGCAATATCAAAACGCATTCACCCTTCAATTTTGGCTGCACTTCACTTAGAAAAATAGAAATTGTTTTGGATTTCACAAAATATTTCATGTTGTTAAAAAATATCCCTTCAGAATCTCACGAAAATAGTTTTTTTCTTTGTAAATCATGATCCTTCATTTGACCCTTCATATGTGTGCACAAGTTATTTTAGCGGTTTCAGTTCCCAGAAGCCTCTGCGGGAGGGCAGGAGTAAAATAATATTAGTTAAACAGCTTGAGGCAGTTTTCAATAACAACATTTACAACAATGGTTTGTGGTGAAAAAGCTTTGGCGATCCTTGTCTTTTAGAATTAGTGTTTAGTTTTGCAACACCCAACATATTTCCCTTTTTTATTCTACATAAAGAATTTCTATTCATTTCTGTCAAATGAACACTGATAAATTAGACTTGGTCAGAGGCAACAAAACCTAATCTGTCCCACAACTTTACCTGAACCTAAGCCTCATTTCCATTTGTTACTTAATGCATCATTACACTGCACTGCATTTCCCCTTTTAGAGCAAACAGTTTCAGATACATCACAAGAGGACACAATGCACCTTCTTTTGCTTTTGCCATCCATTATCCTGTTTGATTAAGGCTTTTTGCACAGTTTTCATAGTTTAAATGATACTTAGCACAAAGTCTAAAATACTGAGCCTGGAACAGATAACCCTGAAGATAAGTTTAAAGTTGAGACGTCTGGGAGAAAAAACCCAAAACTTAAGCTGTACAAGCAAGCAAATATTTGAGTAAATACTTGTATTACCATGTTGTGAAATGCTACGTTGTGTGCATTTAGCCAAAGGCTTTGAGAACCATTCTTCATTTTTGTGCAAAATATGTAATTATTTCCTTGAATAGTCAATCACATTTCAACACATTTTGATCTAACTCTTTTTTTTTTGTTTTAAACTTGGCCAATATCAAAGGGTACCTATTCATTCAGTAATGTATGAATGATGTGGTTAGTTAACAAAATATACACAGGAATATATTAAACACTTTTCTCACATACTATCTTGAACACTCACAATGGCATGCTGGAAGGAAAACATAACACACCCATAACAGAGAGAAGCCTATAGTGTTTCTGACGCTTTAAATTAAAAAGTGGGCAGGTGTAACAGCCTGGATCCATTACGTATTTAAAACGCATAAGGCTTTGTGTGACATGCCTTCTTATAACACTTCTGTAACATCTTGTGAAACTGCTTGTTGATTCTTTGAGCATAGTGGGATTGGTTAAGCAATACAATATGAAGCTTTAATACTTAATGCATTAATCACAGTTAATGAATCCAGTGCTTCTAAACATGGTTTCAAAATGGCCAAACTGCACCTATGAGATGCTATATTCATGTTTATAAAGGCAATACAACGCTTTATAATGAGGTTTTTTAGTTACTATAAAATGTAGAAAATCTTCTCTTTAAAGAAGCCTGAAATGCATAATACTAATACTTACATGGTCGCCTATGCAAAGCCTGAGAAGGTGTTGGGAACACTGCAAAGGTTTCTTGGCTTTGATACTGTGATGTTTAAAAGTCACCCTGTGTCATGTTAGACTAATTTGTGACACCTTTTGTTCTTTGACAGAGTTGCTTAAACACTGCTGGGTAGTGAAAACCAGACCAGGGACAGAAAAAGGAAAAAGATGAATCCTCACGGTTGAAAAATGTGCGTCACCTACATCACCCAGTCAGAAGAGCACCAGTGGACACCACCCGACTCACGGACGTAGCGGTGCATCTTGTTGCCGTGCATCTTGTTGCCGTGCTGTTTGGACACATCCTGGTGAGAAGTGTTGAAGCACGACCAGCAGAGCAGCAGACTTGGGTCCTCTTAAGTCACCTTGATAGCAGACTTCTTGTGGACGCAGAGCAAGGAAACGTAGGGGACACCGATGAAGGCCCATTTCTCATTGGGCCAGAACATGATGACGGGTCCTCGCTCTGGGGCCTCTGTCGCAACGTCAAAGTAGGCAAAGCAAACGCAACCCAGGTAGGAAGCCAGACAAATGAGGATGTGCCTGAAAGAGCAAGAGGCGTTTGAATGAAACAAAACTGCCTGAGAAATGGCTCACTAAATATCCAGGGGTTTGCAGATGCAGGATAGTGACAACACAGTGCTTTCAGTTATTCGTCTGTAATTTGAGTTGCTCTTTCATTTTTATTGATTCTAGTGTAGCAATGCCCCTTATTCCTTCATATTGCAACATCCAGATCCTGATTTCTGGAAAAGTCTTGAAACAAGTTTATTTCTATTGGAAAAAAGTTGAAATTATCTCACTACAATGGCAGATTTGTTAATCCATTTAGAAAAATACGATTTCTAGGACACAGAAAGGACTTGATAAGATGGAGCTTTTTTGTTTGTTTTAGTAATAATAATTTCATTTTTAGTCTCACAGTACTGCATAAATTGTCCACGAATGATAACCAAAATAATAGTCCAAACAATACTGACTCCTCTGAGTTGTCTGTGAACTTACCAAGCACAGTGTAAGTAGGGAAAGTTGACAGATGACCACATTTCACAGAATATCCTGTCACTGATCCAGCAAAGCAGAGCCAATGCCCACCAGATCCCTGAGACCAGGCCCAACTTGAACACACGTGGGTTTTCACACCTGCAATGACCAAACAGCGCACTGACGAAATGTGTACAACTGTGAGAACACACACAGATACACACAAACAAGGTTCTGATGGCTGAAATGTAACCAAAAGCAGATTGAAAGATGATGTCTGACCAATAATGTCATTCATTCTTCTTCTTATACTACCATTATCAGCATCCAAGAACATACAGCACACTGTTTTCTTATTTTTTATATGATTTAATTAAATGTGCTTAGTCTCAGGAGTGTGTATGATCTGTCGATGCAAATCCCCAAAATTCCAAATCAGCATTTTTTTGCATCTTTGATGGGCAAGTCAAAAAGAGCAACGAGAGAGAAGCAATTTATGTAGAAAAATTACATTTAACTTGAAATGAATAATACATCTAATTTATCAAATATGCACAACACATTGTTTTTTAAATCTGCTTTAACAGTTGTTGTTTTTTTGACCACTTATTTAATTTGTTTATTTATTTTTTTTGGCCACTATGTGATAGAGGAAACGAGCTGTAAACCAACATTATCACCTTTTAAGCTGATAGGGCGAAGTTGTTAGTTGCCTCTTAACACATCCAGCAGACACTGAGCAACGTTATTATTCATTTGGAGTCGTGTTTGTTTCCACCTGATGAATGTAAGTCCAATGTTTACTCCTCTTTAAGTTGTTTTTTTGGTCTCCTATAAGCTGAAAGACTCTCAGACTTGGAACTACAGAGTTGGGCAAAACCTTTCACATAATAATTAATCAATTGTTAATATAAAAACATTGATTATAGTGGTTATAAGGTCTATTATATTTTGTAAATCTGTCACGAATGTACCAGATGATGATTAAGATCATTTTATTACTAACAGAACAATACAACACAACACAACCTTATTACGCACTGTAGTGGAAACAAGGTTGTATTGTCGTATAAAATATAACATAAAACAGTCAAAAAACATACACAAACACAAACCACGGGATGTCCTCCACCGATAGTATCAGTTGACACAAGTGGGAGCAAGGGGAAAATGTATGTACTTAAAACAACTACAATTTTATGCTCAAATTTCTGAATGGGTGTGGATGCTCTCTTTCTGTGTTGTCCACTCTGGCTGTGTTGCTTTTATATTTACAACTAAGATATCGATACAGAACTGTGAAGTATTCTGGTCTACTTCTCTGCACAAATATCTTCTAGTGGACAGACCACTGACCTACAGAGACATGTGCTAATCCAGAGTGCTGCTGATAAACTATTCTTAGTCTTGTCCTCCTTAGACACACCAGTCACAGCCCTGCTGCTGGCTGAGGCAAACGCTGAAACAAAGTCAGGGGCAAGGAAGCCTGACTTGACCGTGTTGATGATGCAGCTGTTTAGTCACTGTGACAGTTTGTCATCTCCTCTTAAGGCAGAGCATTTGACGAAGTCAGACCATTTTACAAGCCTTTAATTTGGGTTGCCATTGTTTCAAGGAGAAAGGAATGTTGGAATGACACAAACTCTTTCCAGAAAGCGCTACAACACAATAAGATTCAGATTAACAACAAGCATTAGTCAGCTGCAGAGGCCATGGGAAATTTCAAGAGATAGTCCATTTTAAAGCTAGCTTATGTAACTACATGATAATGTTTAAACCAGCAGTAACTGATTTTTTTTGGTCACCTGGGGGCAGCGTAACAAGCTGAAAACACAACACAACATTTGCATATTATCACCCTATAAAGTTGTTATTGCAAATGTATTAGCAAGTATTAGTTGCTTAGCATTCACTTCTGACTGGCTGTCACAATCGTGAAATTTAGGTGGCGATTAATTGTCATACAAATAATTGCGATCAATGATTTCATTGTCTTTATGTATTCATTTTATGCCACGCATGGCGCCATTGTGCTTGGCCTTACAATTAGGCCTAAATCCATTTTGTTAACTTCAGTGGCTGCTCATTGAACGATGCAGTCGTTGGTAAAGGAGTGTCGCTTAATCTTCAAATAGTTTGCACATGTGCTCGTTCTGAAATGTTTCATCTCTCACTCTGCTAATTAGAAAAGCGGGACGAAAGCAGCAACAGCCGACAAAACTTCCACAATACTATTAAAAAGGTTTTTCACTCACTTGAGGTGGTTTTTTCCCTTTTGTCCATAAAGAGTTAATCCTGACATTAGAACCTCGTGCTCAGGTAGACTGTTTATTTGCTGCAACCCAGCTGATGGAAACACACCTGTAAGATCCTAAACTTGGTGCAGAGTGCAAACCTTCTGTCGACACGTGTTTCTTATGCTGTATCCACACAACTCACACCGACTCCTCTTGTAGATTAAAGCAGAAGGGTTTATTAATCCACTTTCCCTCATACAAAAATAAACTTAGTGAAAACAGAAAAAATATTTAGACAGAAAAAGGCCCCCGTTTGTCTCCGTATATTCCAAAAGGTCTCAGCTCTGCTCTGCACCTGCAGCTACTCGCTGCCCTAAAGTGTTGTTAAGTCTCGGCAGTCGTCCTCAGGACGTGCTTGTAATTCTTTATTTTGAATTACAGCTAACAAATAAATAAACTGTAATTATAATTATTTAAAGTAGACATAATATATTAAGAATAGAGGAAAATATGGCTAAATATCAACATGTAAATAATAATAAATAATATTCAACTGCAAAACTTCCCACGACTGTGGAATCTAACGAATATGCAAAATGATCACGGTCAGCTCAAATAATCGTGATCAGGTGATTATGTAATAATGGTGACAGGCCCAACCACATGATGAACGTGAGTCCCACATTCATTCTCCTTTTAGCTCAGTTTTAGTCTCCACCAACTCCTGTAGGAAATATTTGCCTCTTTAGCTCGCTAGGTGCTCCACCGCGTTCTTAAGCTTCTTGCTAACTTTGTCTGTCTGCTGGACAGGTAGCATGCAGGGAGCTTTTCCGCAAAAAAAAAAAAACTGTCTGGGGTCGAGGTTGAAGAGAGCGCAGCTGCCGCCAACACAATAAGCTTTAAGAGGCTAAAATGCTCAATATAGCACTGAACTGCAGAGTTTGTCACCACAAACAACCTCTTTCACATTACATGTTGTCAATTGGTCCATCGTTAACATAGAAAATATTGATTAGTGCAGCTTTAATGTTAAAATGTAGTGCAACAGTACTTCAAGTACAAAAGAGTCACAAAGTCAGTGAAGTGTCTCGGAAATGTTACCAAAGATAGACAGATATTTCTGTGTCATTAACATGGACCACCATAAGCTACTGGTCATACCAGACTAAGTTAGTTAGGTTGTAGCGGCAAAACCTCTGCGTACACTGAATTGAGGAAGGTTGCGTTTGAATGCTTATGGATTCAACTTTTTATTTGTAAGAGAAAGATTGTGTTGTTTCGTCTTTCAAAAGTAACACAGTCTCGCCTTAAGTGAAGTAAATCAATTGATGAACCAAACTGGCTTTGGTTACATAATACATAGAAAAAAATGGTGTCACTGCTGCTCATCTGCAACAGGAAGTACAAAAATAGATGGCCAATGATACGTCTTCCCAGAGGGAAACAGGCCGTTAAATTGTCATCAATATTGTATTATACTGTAAGTCTTTTGATCCATTATATTCACGTGGGAGCAAATCCTGACTGCGCATCAGGTACAGTGCTCAGCCAGCTATACGCTCAGCAACTGCCTTTACATACATTTAGTACATAAGTTAGCCAACACCCCTTCCTGCTAACAAACACACACTGACAAAACCATCACCGCACAGCCGGATATCTGGAATACTGTGCCTATCAGCTCAAACAGACGCATGTAAGATAAGAAACATGACATGAAACCAGGACTTCTCCTTGGAGACGGTGTGTTAGTGAGTGTGATGGAGAGTTTGCCTGTTGGAGGCAAAGATAAGTGAAGGAAAGGCCAGTCTGGGGTTGAGTTCTGCTGAGAGGCTTCTCTCCCTCAAGGGAAAAGAAAGGAAGAGGCTCCATTGGATCAGCGAAACAAGGCCTGATATTTATCAAAGACACTGGAGATAAGTCTTCATGCACTGGTTTTAATGGTATAAAGGCACAGCTTGCATATTACATGTTAACGCTCTACAACACTCAGCATTTCATTTAGTTCATTACAACGTGAATCTTATTTTCGTTGTATGGCGAAGATCTGGGAACATGGCGACATACATAAGTCTGACAAGGCAGGAAACAAGCTGTCAGACGATCAGACCGCTTGTAAACAAGCCGGATTATCAAAACCACTTTATTCTGAGGTGAAACCGACAGTGAGCTGTTGTTGGTAATAATGCCTCGATGCACTGGAAAAATGTGTTAGCGCACAGCTGTGTCGTAAATCAAGTTCAACCATTGAGTCCGTCTGTAAACTATGCTGGATGTTTACAGCAGACACTTTGGGTAATAATTTAGCCGTTCATCTTTGTTTTATTTTCAAGATTATTTTGCCTTTTTTGGACCTTTTTGCTTTATTGGATAGCGGAGTCTGTATCACAGCAGAGATACAGACAGTCATTTTCTGCAGGGTAGCTTGAGAATTCCCCCCCGGGATCAGTAAATTCTTATTGGCATAATAAAATCATTATTTATTTGTTGATAATATGTTGTATTATTAATAAGTATTATTAAAATTCTGAATCTAGAAAGTAACTAAAGTTATCACTGACAAAATATGAGAAAATCTCCTTTTAAGAGATATATTTAAAACCTGGGCAGATTAAATGGATGGTATTTATATTTGCTCATATGTATATATGAAGGTATGCATATAAATATGTATATATAAATGTGTATGTGAGGATATGTAGGTTTTTTTCCCCATATATACAGTATTTTTTATAAATTTGTTTGTACTTTGGGGCCATTTCTTTGTCAACTTGTGTTTTTTTAAAAGCCATGTGAGACAGCGGAGAGTTAAATAATGAGCGTGACTTTATTTGTTGTTTCAATTAAAGTTTTAAATAATAAATAGCTGGTGTAATACAGTCTATGGATGGTGCACAAGCTCATTTTTCATACATAATCACTTTTATTTGTTTCGTATCATACCTGCCCTTTATCAATAACTCAGCTATTATAGCACAGCTATAGTTGGCATTATGGCTTCAACACTTCCATGTGTGTAATATTTGTAATGGATATCGTATACACTGGACAAGTTGTTTTTGTCCAACTGGAAGTGACTTGAATAGGGGCCAACAGACATACTCTAAAAAAAAAAAA
>NTHP01000102.1:988704-1014917 GCA_003416845.1 Oplegnathus fasciatus
AAAAAAAGGAAACAACAACCAAACAGTCTGTCGTTTCTGAGGGCAAAAGTCCATCAGCCAGGGCCGCAGGAATTCTCTCCCACTTAGCAGAACAAAAACAAGCAACTTCAATAGATGACTGGCACTCGCAGTAATGTCAAGAATTACTAACAGGTTGAACAATAGATGACTGAAGGTTACAAGACTGACGGTGGTGAGTAAGGGATGTGGGAACCGGAAACAACACAGCAGCTCCACATTACTGCGACGGAGGCACAGACACACACACAAATGGGCAGGAGTGTGTTTTCAAGAACATTCTTTCACATCATACGGCCCTATCATTAGCATGAACGACATGTCATTAGACAATGTAAGTACAAAAGGCCAAAGGTGACATGTTAATGTACTGTAGANATATCTGCTGTAAGTTCAAACTTAGACTAGTTATAGTGTGTGGGAGGTGGAGATTTACCCATCACTAAATTAAAACAAATCACCCCTACAGTAACACTTTCTATGAAGGTCATGTCTATAATGCATTATAAGCACATTAATAAGACATTATAATGCATTTATAAGGCTTTATAAAACTCTTTATAAATGTTTAGAATCATGCAGGACAACTTATAACAAGGTTTATAAAGTATTATAAGTGGTGGACATAATGTATTATAAGTTCAGCATTCACAATGCTTCATACCTCCATGCCAAAGTGACAACAGTGTTTGAAAGAACAATCTCCTGGGTCCTGAGTTACACAGCATTATGAATTCTAAGGTTCTGAAATGGAATAATGTCTTATAAACATCAATAATATGCTATAGCATAACTTTGTGTATTATTGATATTTATAAGACATTATTCCATTTCAGAACCTTAGACTTTCTAATCTGTCATGATACGTTAGAGCAGTTCTCTATTTGTCTTTATAACTGGCTAAAGTTATGGTAGTTATAATGTGCTGTGTAACCCAGGGCTCAGATTCACTGTTGTCACTTTGGCATGGAGGTATGAAGCATTGTGAATGCTGAACTTACATTACACACAACCACTTATAATACTTTATAAACCTTGTTATAAGTTGTCCCGCATGATTATAAACATTTATAAAGAGTGTTATAAAGCCTTATAAATACATTATAATGTCTTATGAATGTGCTTATAATGAATTATAGACATGACCTTCATAGAAAGTGTTACCAAAACGACTAACTGCCAGGTGTAACTGCTGCGTAGCTAACGTTAGCTTGCTAATATATGACCTATTTGGAGTACAAGAGGTAATGGTACTGTCAATACATCTGAACTCTGAAACATTATTACACCTAAACGCACAAACTGCAATGGATTTCCAAAGAGTGGTGCAATCCAGAATAAACTGTGCTGCTTGCACATGCACACAATCAAACATCCCACATTCCCTAACCCTGATCCAGGACCGTCATACTGCGAATCATAGTAGGAAGAAAGAACTTAAGGTGAGTACTAAGTAAACATGATCACATAAAAACAAAAGAAAAACATTTAAAAGACAAATTACTCACAAACAATTCAAAACTAAAGATGGTGCAGGATTTGTTCATCGCTGCCCAGAACTGCCCAGAAAGTCGAGTCAGTGAGTGAGGAAGAAATCCTTCTTAGTTGGAGAAAATCATGTTTTTTTTGTTACTTTGCACCTTTCTGACATATATTTTATCTGCTATCAGTCTCTAAGAAGATTGCCTACCATCAGATGAGTCCGTATTTTCAACATTCTTCCCATAACAAACACTGGGAGCTACTTCGTGACTAAAATACAGTATAGTATGATGGTCCTGGATCAGGTGCCCACACTCACCTCTGCTGTTTAAAAAAAAAAAAAAACCCTTTTCACTGACCTTTTAAGCTCAGTAATGAGCAGCACAGTGCAGGGGATGCCCAGAGTCATCAGTGACAATGAGTTGACGACAGGTTTAACAAAGGCCAGCCCAGTGGTGATCCCTGACAAGATGCCGATGACCACTTTGAACCTTGACCTGGATTGAAAAGCAAAACAACAGATTTTTTACTCTGTGAACAGCATTGTGAAATTCAGAAAGAACGAAGAAACTCTTCCCAGACTGCACTATAACACACTAACGTTCAGAAAATAAACAAGAAGCACTCGGCTACGAGGGGGAACATTTCTAAGTGACAGCCTGAAGTGAAAGAGCCGCCATGACGGCTTTGTGACAATGGAAAGAGAAGTAAAGACATGTGATGCAGCTTTTACTGGTGTCAGCTATCTTGGACGGGCCTATTATTAAACAGGGAGTCATAGCAGTGGACACATCACATGACAACAGTGGGCTCAACATTTACACTGTATGTCTACATGAAATACTACATACAAGTGATGTCTGCCTTGTTGTGAGACTGATTTAATGTGAAAATGTGGGGGAAAGTAAAATATGTCCGTTATTTCGCATACACAGAGTTTCAGTTCCTTCAAACACTAAGCTGAATGCAGAGATGAGTCCCTCCTCTGAATTCACTGGTCAGTTGGAGGCATGTAAATTAGCTGCTGTAGTGATAAGCTGGGAGGAAAACCAGCATACATATAGCTCATAATAGCACATGGTGGGACAAATGCGTTAATACACCCACACGCCAGTTTTAAGCTTGTAAAAAGGTAGTTATCCCGCTGCAGCGTTACACTGGTCAACCTACCGATCCCTCCTGAACATCCTGGGAAGGTATCTTTTGGGAAACCACATGGCAATGGCACACATGAGCACCCATAAGATGGCCAGCTCGTCCAGCATCTGGCCGAGGAAGCTGAGGGTGGCGTGAAAATATGTCGATCCAATACCTGAAAGAAAGAGACACAGAAACACACAAATGGTCGTCTGAAGAGAGACGTTAACGAGGCTGGATTAACGAGATTGTGTCTTTTCAAAAACGCTTGATGTGACCGGTGTTGGATCTTATAAATGTCCATTATCAGTTAAGACGAGACAGTTTGTGTCAGGAGCTGAAAACTACACTGTCCAGTGTACAAAAAGTATCCAGAACAATGAAAAATGCATAGAAAGTTGCAAAAGTCACCTCTAAATGAGACGCATTCAAACAGATTACCGGTATATGTGTAAAAACTTATTATAGTGACATCAAATGTTTTAGGCCGACAAGTAACCATCAGTCGACTATAACTCAGTTTGTGCCAAAAACAAAAGCAGCTTAGTGAGTCAACACTGAGAAACGCCTGCTGTTTTAAGCCAACAATCACTTAGAAACCAGAGTTACTGTTACTGTCAGTTTCAAAATGCTGTGGACGGACGGACCAGTAAGTGCCCGTTTGTTATCACAGGCCAACAGGCCGTCTGTTAGCAGCATAATCTGTTTTGAGATCAGGCGCTGCAGGAGATTCCTACATTTCAACAAACTTCTTATCCAAAAGGGACCGCCGCTCTCAGTCCAACTAATCATGATGACGCATACAGAGACAGCCTTAATTTTCTCATGGAAGTAGAACCAAAATGATTATTTCATTAAACTACTGCTATTACTATTTCAAAAATCTTTAAATTAACTGTTTGAGTAATTTTTTCTACCAAAAAATGCCAAACGTTAATTGGTTCCACCTTCTCAAATGTGAATATTAGCTGGTTTTCTTTGTCTTCTATGGTGGTAAACTAAATATTTTGGGGTTTTGGGCTGTTAGTTGGACAAAACAAGACATTTGAAGATGTCACATTGGACTTGGATTGGGAAATTGTGACAGGCATTTACCAACCAATAATGAAAATAACTGTTAGTTGCAGCTCTGCCTGGAAACGCTGTGTATGTATTGGTATTGGTAGCAGGTGGTGAAGTCGTCCCAAACTATATGAAAGACTCGGTCCACACGCAGCTGAGGCCAAAGCCAAAGACAAGCAGCTGAATGTTGTTTTCATACAGGAACCTATAGGGTTGTTTTTCAGCTGGGGTCAAAGGTCGTCCCAACTGCAGAGACAGTGGAAGAGAGATGAAACCATGTAACCCCTTGTTAGCTGTGTTTTTAAGTTATAACAGCCTCCAGATTCCTAACAGTGGATACAGTCAGAGCTGCTGCACCACATACAGAAGCGTTTGTGGTGTGGAGCAAGAAAATGTATGAACGAACAAAGGAGGCTGCTTTTTCGGTTTAGAGAAAAGACAAGATTAATAAAAAAGTTACAGAATGAGAATAAATCACCCATTGTTCAAGTTCTTGTGGCTAAGTCAGTTATGCAAATCCCATTCAACAGCTACAGTTGTTTTCTAACATCCTGTAAGGTCACCTGTCAGGAACAGAGGGAGGTCTGTCAAGTTATCTTTGCTGACACTGCAGTCAGAGTGTTTTCACAGCAGCAGCAAGGGAACAGGGCACTGTAATCTCTTTAGAACTGCGCTGTTATTTACATACAGTAGCACCATTTAAGACCCAAATGTTGCATTGAATCAAATGAAACCTTGGTAATAGGCTTATTCATCGCAGTAATGAATAAGCCCAGTCATAATGAAGTGTTTTTATAAGAGGGTAAAATGATTCAGGATAACCTAAAGCTTTAACTGAGGACAGTGGCAGAGGCCACAGCAGAGGAAACCTACATCCTAACAGCCACATGCGACTCATACGTGCTGTAAAATGTACGACTCATGTACTCTGTGCGTGTACTCGCAATGTTTGCGTATTTTAGGGCTGCAACTACAGATTAGTTGCATTATGGATCAATCTGCAGATTATCTTCTCAATAAATTGATCACACTTTTGGTTTTATAATGTTGGAAAATAGAGAAAAACCTCTTTCGCAATATCCAGAGCCCAAATTGACATGTTTTAATTGCATGTTTTGTCCGCTCATCAATCAAAAAACCCCAAATATTTAGTTTACTCTCACAGAAGACAGCAAATATTCACATTTGAGAAGTTGAGAAGAATGAATGTTGCCAATTAACTTTCTGTCTAACTGATTAATTGGCTAATTGTTTCAGCAGGAGTGCTGGGGATTATTACAGACCGCACTCTAATACACACTTTGTATAGTTGAATACTACATAGAATGCGTATAAAGCATGTTTTTATATTACGTACACTGTCTCATAAAAACAAACAAAATGTATAGATTTTACACAGATTTATAGATAAAGTATTAGTTAATGTCATTGAAGTGAAATTAAGATGATGTCTCCCACCAAGCTGAACAGAAACATGAAGGGTTAAGAGTATAAAGACTTTAATGTCAGCCAGCCAACTTACCAACCACCACTAGTAGAATCCATATGAGGTAAATCCCACTGTTGAAATGTGTTGCATATTGGCGGAACAAGCACATTAATATGGGCGGCAAAACAAAAAACAAAATGTTGCTGATCTGAAATGATAAAACAAAAAGGAAAAGCTATGAGCAAAAAAGTACATCACAGTTGGAACTGATCGAGCAGCTCAGTGACAACGTGCTTGTCAAAAGTTGATCAGCTGATCAGGCCTCGCGGGCCTGTTAATAACAAAGTGTCAGGCAGTGCAAATGAAGAAAAGGAACATTTGTAACCTGATGCTAACAGTCAACATTATGATGCTGGAGCTGAAAAGCAGCCAAACTGTTGAAAGTCAGTGTAACTCAACAGCTAGCTATAGCTAACCTGAGAATAATATTAAAAGCTGTAAGAAAGCAGTGCAATACAAAGAAAAACAAAGCCAGAGAAGCTGCGGTCTATTAGCTGTGACTGTAAATAAAACTGCATTTATGCAAAAACAACAACAACAACAAAAAAGCACATAGTCCAACGACTTCAAACCGACCGTGTTGTAAAACTCAGCGATGCTGGGGTAAATTAGGTAATTGCCTTCACACCAGTCCACCTCCGAGCTGCCAGCCTGCAACTGGTCCCAGAAAATCAGATTAACGTTACTCATGTCTGGACTAGTTGTGTCAGAAGGACGGGGTGCAGAGCAGCAGACAGCGCTCCGCAGTCAGCTTTGGAGATTATACAAAAAAACACCACACACACTCTCGAGGAAAGTCGCTATCTCTCGGCTCCTTTATCCCACGCTAGATGTTGACGTTTGAGCCCTGACACGTTTGGCACTTCCGACAGTGTGATAAAGTGGAGCAATGGTCGCTGAGCTGCATTTTAAAGCCTCTGCCGCTCCACAAAGCCTCCTGCCTGTCGTGACGCTCGGTGCTGCGCGCTGACAGCTGCTTGGTCCGCAGCCAAAGAGTCAAGCAGCTGCGAGAGGATTCACTGCTGTCTGCTTCCGTCTTCGGTGAAACGTGACCGCCGCGGCCTTTCGGCACGTTTATTGGCCGCACCCCAGCAAAGCATCAAGTAATACAACCTAAACTCATCAACATAGTGACAAGAATTACACCTAGCTTCACACATTTCCTACAAATCCAACTACATCATCTTTAATCTCTATAACCTACATACATCATTATTAATAATTCTGCTTGTATCATGTATTTAATACACATGCGCCAATAAAAAATATACTTTAAACTTTACATAGCCTACTGTCATGCTCATACCTTTCATGTTGTATAAAGCAATTACAGTCAAGAAGAAATAGCCATCTCATGTTATTCATTTATAAAGCTCTACTGTTGAAGCTTCCAAACTACCTCAGATCTCTTCTCTCATTTAAATCTAGTAACTACAGAACACGATCCAGTAACTACTTAAACTTAGAAATCCCTCATGTACGCACTAACGTTGGCAGAACTGGTTTCAGGTACTATGCACCTTTTAAATGGAATGACCTGCAAACTGCCCTCAAACTACAGTCTTACATCCTCCATTGGAGATTTTAAAGTTTTATTATCTGATGTTTTTTTATGATTCTTGTAACTGTCTTTTTAAATTCCTTGTTATTGTGCAGTTGTGTTGTTTCTGTCTTTGCTGATTATGTTCTGTGAATGTTTCTTGTTCTCAGGTGTCTCTCGGGAAAGAGATATTAATCTCAATGAGACTGCCTAATTAAATAAAGATTAAATAAAAAAAATCATGATATACTGACTCATTAATGAACTCTACCATTTTACTTTGAGTGTCATTTGCTCTGTTAAAAGTTCAAATCAAACATATTAAGAGAAGAGTGGAAAGTTTTGTTCTTGCAACTGCATTTATAAAAATTTTTGACTCAAAGGCAGCTTAACCGTGTCATGTGATATGCTACCTCAGTACACTTTAAGAACAAATATGACTGGGACCACTACAGAAAATTACAGATGAACATCCATTCACACTCTGGATAAATTAAATTCCATCTCATCTTATTTCCATTTTAAGATACTTTCCACTTATACTTTAGATTTTTTTGCACTCTTTACTCTACTACATTTATTTGGCAGCTTGTTACTTTCCAAATTAATATTATAAGACACAACATGAGTGCATAAGATATGATGCTTTGTTTTACAGTAATTTAAGCTATCTATCTAATTTAAGCAATCTAACAGTCAGTTAGAATAAGCTCCACCTCAACCGGCTACAACACAGAAATGTTGCATCATGTTTATGCATCAACAATAATAATAAGATACCGTGATATATACTGACAGTGGACACTTTTTACTTCTACTTTTGATACTTAAAGTACATTTTGCTGATAATACTTTTATACTTTAACTTCAGTCAGAATTTGAATGAAGAGATTTTACATTGTTTTTGTGGTTATACTACTTTTAGTTGGAAATACTCCTTTCTTCACTGTTTGTTACACACAGGTCTGAGAAATAATGTTAACTGTATTGTATGTTAACTATACAGTAATAGGCAGATGTTTTGACTTGTCACAGTAGGAAAAGCACAGGTGTTACTAATAAGATGAACGATTTGTTCTGTTGTGTCCCAGTAAGTCATCACAGTGTGCATGCACAAGGCCAGCACTCTGAAACTGGAGCAGCTAAATGGAATTCAGCCATCAATAGTTTAATATTGTCAGACGTGCTTTTCCTACTTTGATGTGTCAATTTATTTCTGTGAAAAAGGCCTATGACTGTCTCGGCCCTGACAGAGCAACCTGTGATTGTTAATATTGTACTTTAATATATATATTAAAGTGCAAAACAAGTCTGTGTTGTTTAGTGATGAATATCAAGAAAAACAGTTCTTATTCCTTCGAGAGGTATAGACTGCATTTGTTCTAAAGTCTTGGGACAGTTACAGGGATATATCCCTCAGGAAGACAATGATTTGGACTTAACTGGAACTGCTGCATTTTCTGTGATTAAAAACTGACGTAACAGATCACTTATTTTTTTGACTGCAATTATGTGAAAAAAAACCTTTTGGGATGATGTTCGTTTCCAGACTGTTTTCTAGAATTGTTGGTGTAACTGAATCACAAGGGAATTAGTCATTTTTGGTAACATCATGACAGAAAAAAGACATAATTTGATCCTAAATACTGTTATACTTGGTGAGTGAATATAAGGCAAGATGTTGGAAACTAAACTTTTCTTACCTTCCATAAAGAATTCAGTCATTTCCTGTCATCTTTGAACTTTATAAAGGAAAAATGCTTAAAGGTGAATCTATATTATCTGAAAGAATCTTTATGTATTTATCCATATCTTTATTTATCTATTCTATCACCTTTGTTGCTCTTGCCTAGCTCAGTCTGGTTGCTCTTACCTAGCCTTTGGATTTGCATGTCTGTTTTTTGCAATGCCATCTTTGTTGTAAATTGTTGTCTTCCTGTTTTTAATAAAGTTCATAAAGTTTTTTTCTCACTGTAAAAATGAGTGCAGCCGTTTTCATGCATGCTGAAGAAACACGTGACTGTCTGATGTCAGCACTCTTAAAGATTATTGCATTAGTGAACTAGTAAGTAATACTCAAGGCGATGTGTATATACGTATATATATTAAAAATGGAACAAATATGGATTTTTGTCTGGCTGGAATGGGATGGTACTTATCTTTACATCACATCTCCTTATCTACTCTCTGGCACCCTCTGGCCGACGCATGCTCAGTGACTCAGTAATGCCCTCATTGTGTTGATGTTATTTTATGGTCATAACCATTAATTAATATGATTCATTACTTAAAGTAATATGTTTATCTTGCTTTGAGTTTTAGGAAAACACTTTGTACAACTCTTAAGCTTTCCATCTCTTGGTTGCCTTCTCTTATATCTGTAGTGTTTTTATGTGCAAACGAAAAACAGACAGTTAAATAAACAAATAAATAGACACGTAGACCTATTTTGAGCTACAAGCTATGTGTACATCAATGTACTGTATATGGTATGTGGTTCTTTTTACATAAAAACATACTGTTTAACGAATAAAGACAAATAAATGAGGAGATAAGGACATATATGTTCAGTTAATTAGTTTAATGCGATTGCTGTCGTTGGTATTAGTTTTTGCTGCCACATTTGTTTAATAACCTTCAGCTGGAGTCCGATTAGAAAATGACAGCGAGCCAGTTATCGCGATAACATTTCAGGCCTATGTGAGACCACGAAGCGGATATCCGGTCTCTTTTCCGTGGCGGACCGTCGTAGGGCCGGTTTGGCAAAATGAAGGTACAATGTTTCCCTAACTATAAATGTCTATGGAGAGATATTTTGTTTTAAATACTCCTGTATGGTTGATGCCATGATTGTGAACTTTAAAGCGGACCGGTTTGAGGTCGCAGTCACGGCTCTGACACTCAGGATGAGATTTGATTCTGATAAATTCCGGCGCTGACGATCCTGTCGGCGAGTGAGCTGTAGAAACATGGCGGCACACTGAGAGAAATGTGCACCGAGTTAAAGTCTCAGTTCACTACAATGAAGAGTTATTTAACTTTTCTAGCTAACGTTACTTGAACTTTGCCTTTTATCCGCGTTTTCCGTTCGTAGCGGTAGCCGTTAAAACCGGTTGTATTAATGTTAGCAGTGCACAGAGAGTTAACGTTAGCCGGCAGAGAAGCTAACAGGCCTCCGAGCCGCTGGTTCAAACTATAGTTCAGATCCGCTAACCGGTCATTTAAACAGTTATTATGAGTAAGGGGTGTTTTTTACCCTCATGTCAGGTCCCAGAAGTACCCCAGTAACTTTACTTGTGTCTGCTTCGTGTTGTATTTAGCCAACGTTACCTGCTACACCTGCCTGCATGAGGACTTTTGCTAACCTGTTATGATCTATGTGGAACCCAACATGATCGAGAACCTGCAGTAACAATTACCTTGCATCTCTTTTTCAGCTGAACATCTCATTCCCCGCTACTGGCTGCCAGAAGCTGATTGAAGTCGATGATGAGCGCAAGCTGAGAACTTTCTATGAGAAGCGTATGGCCACTGAGGTGCCTGCTGACCCCCTGGGAGATGAGTGGAAGGTAATGTAGTGTTGTGGTGATGTCGCCTTGCCAGTACATCATGGTGCAAGAGTGTACATTTAATTTTGACTTGCTGAAATAGTTTTATACACACACCAGGCACACCAGTAGACCCTTTCTGACTGACCTGTAGTCATTAAGGGGGGACAGCGTGTTGCTAGAGAAACTGGAGAGCAGCTTACCAGATGCAACCAGACCATTTAACCAGGGCTAATTGCAACAGCTTCGCTCTCTCAATTCCCTTGCATCCTCTAAGAAACTGTTAGTTAACCCAGTCTGAAGTGGGCAAGGAAGTATTGCAAAACGCTGCAAAATTACAGTTGGGTTTGTGAAGTTCTGGAAAGGTTACAGGCCTTTGGGAGCAGTTGGGGTTCAGCATCTCGCTCACTTACACTTCGATATGCAGACAGGAGGAGCTGGGAATTAAACCAGCAAGCCTGTAATAAGTAGACAACCCGCTACACCTTATGAGGCACATCTGCCCCTGCCTTGCTTATTTTGGCCATGTGATTATTGAAGAGCAGTGGACTAATCCATAGAAGCTCAGAAACTTTGCAGGCCTATCTATGGTCATAAATTAAGTGACATTATAAATTTAATTGGGAAAGTCTATGATCTTCATGTGTTCTGCTAACAATCCTTGTTCTTTGAGACATTTTGTACCAGGCACCCCAAATAGAAAAGCAGGGTAACAAAGTAACAATTTTTCTCTACTTCTGTAGGGTTATGTGGTGCGCATCAGCGGAGGCAACGACAAGCAGGGCTTCCCCATGAAGCAGGGTGTGCTGACCCACGGCCGTGTGCGCCTGCTGCTCAGCAAGGGCCACTCCTGCTACCGTCCCCGCAGGACTGGCGAGCGCAAGCGCAAGTCTGTCCGTGGTTGCATCGTTGATGCCAATCTCAGCGTTCTCAACTTGGTCATCGTCAAGAAAGGTAATGTGTTCAGTCTGGCACAGGTGGACCATTTTATGGAAATGGTTAATTGGATACTGAAGCAAACTATTAACCAGTAAACCAAGAGATAATTCTCAATAGCTACACAGTATAGGCTTATTCGAGACAACAAAAACTCAGTCTCTCTTTATATTACTTGTGAATTATGTTTATGGCACACCAGTAGACCCTTTTTGATTGGTCTGTAATCGTTAAGGGGGGACAGTGTGTTGCCAGAGTAACTGTGGAGCTGCTTACCAGATGCGACCAGATCCAGGATCAGTGGATGGTTGAACTGCAATGCTCTCTCACTGTCTCATTTAAACTAGTATCAAAATTACACTAAAGACGCTAACGCTGTCGCTCTTTCATGCCTAAGTGCAGCAGTGTTTATTTCCTGCGGTTTCCTGTTGAAGGACAGTGCATTTGTGAGAAATTGTTTCTAAGTGTGGTCAGATATCCATGCAGTGTAGATGGTCAACCTGGTAATTTTGCTGCTTTGGGCTGCAGGCAGCTGCCCCCTTTTCTCTGAGCTTTTTAGCTTAGTTAAAATCATGCAAGTACTTTGGATGTAAGCAGTCCAGTTTGTAAGTGAACTTTGCTTTGATGAAGTTGATCGTTTGACTCATCTTCTCCTGATCTGTTTATTCTCAGGTGAGAACGACATTCCCGGGCTGACCGACAGCACCGTCCCTCGCCGTCTTGGTCCCAAGAGGGCCAGCAAGATCCGCAAGCTCTTCAACCTGGCTAAGGAGGATGACGTTAGGCAGTATGTTGTGAGGAGACCCCTGACTAAAGAAGGTAAGACTAAAGCGGTTTTCCCACTGAGTCAGTCAGTTTTTACCTAAGCATGCAAGTATTCTCGAATCACCAAATGTAGGATTTTATTTAGCATGACTTCCACTGAAGCTTGAGATCATGAGCAACATGACTGTCTGTGCCAGTTAAAAGTAGTGCTGGATATCGTTCACAAATTTTCGGTACCGATACCTTGACTCTGATACTGGTTCCTGAACGATACTTTTTTTTCTATACCAATTTTATAAAATCTATTTTAACAAGAAAATCACAAGCATATTCGGTCTTGGTACAAGCAAACTGCGTGCTTATTGGCTCATTGACGCAGATGAGGTTTACTCCGTAGATATCGAAAGTTGGTACTGAGTGACTAGGCATTTTTTGGTACTCGATAGTCTCGAAGCGATTTGGTCGGTACCATAAAAGTATCAAAGTTCGGTACTCAGCCTTATTTAAAAGTGAGTTGGGAATGGGAAAATCAGTTACTTCAAAAAGAGATAAAATTGAGCTCATGGATATGTAAGCTCGTGGCTAAAATATTAACTTAAAATACTACAGACAGTGATTGAAGCAGTGGAGAAATGGTAAACACTGCTTGGCTTTCGGGTTGATATCAGAATATAAGTCTTGGTATTTAATCTCTAAGTCTGTAAACTTTAAATACAGTTGGCTTGAAAGCACTGGGCAGTAGTGGTGGGATATACTGTCACAATTCAAATAGTTTTATAATTAAGGATTTATTGTAAAACTTGATGAATGCTACCATGTTTAAGGACCACTGTGCCAATTTTCAGCTTTGTCTTTTGGTAATAGTGAGGTTTACAAAAACAAAACTGAACATCTACCTAAACTTTGAGCAGTTCATACAAATATTAAGTAATATAAGCCAAAATAGAAGTCTTTCCGTATGAACCTTTTATTTGTTTTATATGTACAAGCATGTCTATGGCAAGCTTCATCCTCAGATTGTTTAAAAGGCCATTGTCTCTGAGGTTGGGCAGTAGGACAAATACACTTGGTGATGGGCTGATGTAATGTTTCTTAGCCAGTTTAAATCATCCACTCAGTAAAAGTCTTTCTGATATTTCTGCCTCATCAGCATTCATGTATCGCTGGCAAAAAAAAGTCCCCCTCCTGTTACTCGTGGCTTCTGTACATCACCAAGCTAACTACACCCTGCCAGTAATCCCATTACATGCTTAGTGCGGCAATGTCACACTGTACTTATTGTAGATGTTATAATGACAAAATGAAGCTTTCTTTTAGCAGTGTGGGTGGTGACACATTGACTCAGCAGAACTAGTAGCTGCAGATGAAACCCATTTTAGAGCTTCTTGTGCTGAAGTGTTCAGTACAGTTGGTCACTGTTGAATTGATATATAGAAAAAAAGTTTGTAGGAACGGGTAAACTGTTTTGATTGGCTCTTGTAGAAGTTGTTCACCTTGACTTTAGTTTCCATCAAGTCTTGACGGTGACGACTCAGTGTTGGCACCTTACCTGCATCTTTAAAACCTCTTCAGCTGTTGGAGTGAAGGTGGCCAATGGGAATGTTGTGCACTATCGCCCAGTCCCTCTTTAACACACCTGGCATTTATTCACATTGTAAATGTTAACTGCATCCCCTCTCTTTGGTAGGCAAGAAGCCCAGAACTAAGGCTCCCAGGATCCAGAGACTGGTGACGCCTCGTGTGCTGCAGCACAAGCGCCGCCGCATCTCCCTCAAGAGACAGCGCACCCAGAAGAACAAGGAGGAGGCCTCTGAGTACGCCAAGCTGCTGGCCAAGAGGATGAAGGTGATGATTTGTTTTTGTTTTCTCCTTATTACAGTGCATAGCCACCAAGAACTGAAGTGGCTCGTGAACATTTTCTCTTAAAACAATATTTAAATGACTGCACTCACTTTGAAACATTTCAAATTGTTTTCAGATTAATAAATGACTCAAATGTACTAATTTAAATCATTTTCAAATTTATCGATACTGGATTTTACTGTGGTATATTTTTCCTTAAAGAGCAACATTGTGGAAATTTATAGTTGCCAGGTGACAGAACTTTAAGCAGAGATAAAATGCAGCATATATTGATAGAAACTTTCCTATTGTGATTAAAATCCTTGACGCATTGGAACTAGTGTACTGAAGTTGAGATGCAGTACAGAAATATTTAACAGTGGTCATTTCCTTATTTGATTTGTGCAGTTACGTCTGGATATTAATTTCAGTTTTGCTTGGATTGCTGTAGTCTAAAAATTCTTTCACAAAATGTTTTACTAATATAATGGGATCATATTTTAGGTCCCCTTAAAGTTGGACATGTTGCCAACAATTATTTCTGTTTCAACATAAAATTAACAAATTTAAGTTGAAGAATAGGGCCATGTTTTTAATCAACAGTTAATTAATTTCATTTTTGAAGAATTGCCTTCATTAGTAAACCACTCCATTATCTAGCAGCTGGCATCAGATTTCATGCTGCATTAAGAATAAACCGAGTGGGGAATAAGTATGAAATTGTAAAGGGTAATGTCGATGAATCCTGTGTGATGTTACTGTGTGGTATGAGGGAATTAATTTGTGTGTAAATGGCAGCTTTTTAGATGTGTTCAAACATTTTTACTGACACACATTTTTTTCATTTGTTCCTGCAAACAGGAGGCCAAAGAGAAGCGCCAGGAACAGATCGCCAAGAGGCGCCGCCTTTCTTCTCTGAGGGCATCCACATCCAAGTCAGAGTCCAGCCAAAAGTGAAATCAGAAACTCAAATAAAGTCATGTTTTGCTGAAAAATTGGCCTGTGATTATTTTTCAATATCTTGAGTCCCATTGACACTAAATGTTTGTGAAAAGTGTTTGCCAGTTGAATTATGGTAGGCAACTAACTGACTGAAAATGATGACAAATCACTGTTCACTGGGTGCCTAAACTCCTACATGAAGCCAATTGGTTGCTATCCAAGAGCTAAAACACACAAACCCTTTGCTCATCAACTACTGTTAAAAAAATGGAAGTGTTTTTAAATACATTTTGTGAATTTAGCGGTGTGAAGAGCTTTTCTAGCTTATTCAAAGTACCAGAAATATTCACGCCAAACTGAGTTTAACGTACTTGGTTGGCTGAAAATTGTTGTTTAAACAACTGGTCACTGTAGTAGCCTTTATGGGGGAGCTTTGCAATTGTCACTTGGGAAAAACAATGTTTCCAACTAATTTGGCTTAATGACAAGGGAAAGCCTGTATGTTCAGCTTCTATACTCAACCAGACAAATCAGTTAACACGGGAGGTGTCTTAATTGTTCTGTAGTAACCACATTAACTGCCAGTGCTACGAGCTTCCCAGTTTTGACTTGTAGTGCCCATATGTACCTGACTGAACAGCTGCCAGACTCAAAGGACAGGAGGAATCAAAGTTCATGAATCTTTAACTTTTATTTTAGGATGATATTCAGTTGCACCTCCTTTGAGTGCTGTAGGACATACTTAGTACACAAACATCCATATCAAAAAAATAACCGTGCATATTAACGACGAACACAACCTTTAACATTACACCCATTCTCAAACATGGACATCTTTGTTGGCCTCCTCATTCGGCAGGTGGGTTTAGCTTGTGGGTGAATCTGGACCACGTCCTTGTGAGTTGAGGAGGTCTCGGCAGCATTGAGACAACTTCTATCTTGGCTGGACTGGTGTTGTTGGGATGGCGAGCAGCTGAAGTTATACATCTGGGAGATAAAGAAGAACACAGACACAAGCTGATGCTGCACGTACTGAGGCAGCCCCTGGATGCTCCAGGCCAAGGTCAGCCAGCTGGTCTGAAGGTCTTGAACCAGACCTGAAGACCTGGACAAATTCTCCATGACCTGTTGAGTAAAAGACAAAGGTTGATTTATTCCAGATATTTTATTTTAATTTAACAGGTGTGTGAAATGACTGCAAAAGGGTTGTTTTTCCACCAAAGACATTTCGACATGTCAGAGTAGCAAAAGCACAGGTGTAAACAATAAAACTAATGGTGACTAAATTTAGCTGCTCCAGTTTCAGGGTCCTGGTGTTGGGCATGCTGGCTCACTGAGATAGAATGAAATATAATATTATTTGTAACACTTGTGCTTTTCCTGCTATGACAAGTCAAAATATTTGTTAGTTACATGCATATGTTGTTAAAATAAGGAAAATATTACATAGCTTTATGTCCTATAAATAAGAGAAAATGTTACATTGCTTCATAAGAACTGCACCAACAACACATTGTGACTACAAAGACAACATGCCGACAACTGCCTATAAGTGGTGAATACTTGATTCATGTGCGAGTTCAATCTTGCAGTTGTGTGCAACAGCCATGTTATTTACAAGATATAACTCCATTATGAAGTCAGCATCATTTTGAATAATTTGATGTT
Organism: Oplegnathus fasciatus; assembly: GCA_003416845.1. Lineage (NCBI taxonomy): Eukaryota > Metazoa > Chordata > Actinopteri > Centrarchiformes > Oplegnathidae > Oplegnathus > Oplegnathus fasciatus. The sequence goes on from NTHP01000102.1 coordinate 1,005,134, forward strand.
TCTTATGACCATGCATGCTCATAACCTGCTCAAGACTCAACCACCCTTCCACCTGTTGTTAAAGGTATAACGAGTAGGATTTGTCGGTTGCTGTTTGTAAACACAACATTCAAGGTCGGCCCCTCCTCCCCAGCTCAAAGCGCACACGCTTCTGGAGGTGTCACATGCTCACGATCTGGCAACTGGTTGCTACTTTTTTATAGCACTGCCCCTCACACCCTGCGTGCTGTTATTGGCTGGGGGCTACACACCACTGCCCATAGGTTGATGCCTAGAAGAGTCCCAAGCACAGCAAAATAAGAAAATACAGGCAGAGGGCAGGGTCTCTGCAGATACAGACACCGCCACACACTTATAGCGGGTCGTAAGTGATGATTGAGAGGGATTATTTTTGTACGAGTCTATACATTGTTTATTTTATTTTAGGAAAATCCTACTCGTTATACCTTTAAAGAAATAGTTTGACATTTTGGAAAATGCACTTATTTGCTTTCTTGCAGAGTTAGTTGAGAAGATCAATACCACTGAAGTCTTGCCATTGCTGTGATGTTGCCAGGCAACAAGTGGAATCTCCAGAAGGGCAAAAAAACACACATTACATAGCTTTATTCCTTATAAACTCACTCTAAAGTCAAGTATCTACCATACCAGGCTAAGAAATAGTCCCGCACATAAAACACACAAGTTGTTTTTACACTTTTATATGGATTAAAAATATTTAAATTTAAAACAAACAATATATAAAGTGTTAATTTGTGAGCCTGGTAGGCAGATATTTTGTTACCTTTGCACAGAGGTAGGCTAGATGTTTCTCACCGTTTCTAGTCTTTAAGCTAAGCTAACTGGCTGCAGCTTCAAGTTTAATGGACAGATATTAGAGAGGTTATCGATCCTCTCGTCCATCTCTCAGCAAGAAAGCAAGGATTTCCCAAAAGCAATTTCAAAGTTTAAAGGAAAAAAAACAATTCCTTTAAACTGTATTCACAGCACACCTGAACAGATTGCACCTTGGACCCAACCATGTGGTAGGTCCTCCTACACAGCTTGGCAGCAAGTGAAACCAGTCGCACAGGGTAACTTCTCCTGAGTGCGGCCGCCTCAAAACCCTCCAGCAAGCAAGCTGCTTCTTCTATAAAGTCAGCAAGAAGATGTTTTGAGTGACAGACGAAGGCGAGTGCAAGTTTTGAATGTGACTTCTAGCTGTTTCGCATCAGGAACTCTACGTACCTTTATCTTCTTCTGTGGGAGGAAGCACTCGGTCCATCAGAGCCTCAGACAGGATCAGAGCTGAGTCCAGTCCCACATTGGCCACACTGATGGCTCGCTCCACAAGTGGGCGGTCAGCCTGGTCGTCACCCTGCTGTATCCTGCCCATCAGCCATGTTACCGTGTGCTGTACACAGTCCATTGTTCCATTAGCTGCAATGCTCACCACATCCTGGATCTCATGCATCTTGTTCTTGGCGGTGGCAACAATCTGGGTGAAACAGGGACAAAACCAGGAGAGTTCTGCTGTCTGAGGAGGATTGTGCAGTTATGCTGTGTGGCTCATTAAGAATTGAAAGAGGAAAAAGAAAAGCGTACCTGCTCTGTGGGTGCGTGAAGCACTGGGAATGTAGTCTCCAGCCAGTCAAGACTTTTACATGCAACGTCATTTGCAATGGAAACTGGAAATATTCCAGACAGTGAAGCCATTACTGAAAAGTTCTCATTTCTACAATAAATGGCACCTGCAGTCTTCATTTAGCAGAGATGTTGACCCTATAACTGAAGTTTTTTGTCCCAACAGCAACCTAAAAGCTATCACCTATTAGCACTTGATTTTAAGTAAATAAAAATTATTTATTTGGTTACACGTATGCTGTTAATGTATGAAACATACAGTATGTTTTAGCTGTGTGACCTTACAAGGATTAAATGATCACTTGTTCGTGATGGGGTTGTGTAAACTGTTGAAATAGGTTCCTAAATCTCATTATTTATAGTTTTTACTCAATAAGTTATTTATCAAAAATTATAAATCATTTCTTCAGCACTCTGTGCTACGCTATGGCTCACAGATTTTGGAAAGCTTGCCCTGTGATAGAGCCCCAATAAAGCTTTTATGTACGTTTGAGCCTAAACAATTCATTTACTATAGTCAATCGACAAAATTAATCATCAACAATTTTGATAATCGAGTCATTCTTTAAGGAAAAAATCCAAATATTTGCTGGTTCAAACCTCTCAAATGTGAGAATTTTCAGCTATTTTCTCTTTTAAATGATTGTAAGTTAAATATATTTGGATTTGGAACCAATTGTTGGACAAAACAAGCACTTTGATGACTTCACTGTAGCCTCTTAAACCCTAATGTAAACTCACTGGCAGCTTCCTTTAATCCACGGCTCACATCCACATCCAAAGAACATCATAAATATAAGCGGTGCAGTCTGACAGTACTCACTCTGGGGCTCCAGTTTAACAATCACAGGTGAAACTCTGTCACAGGCCGCTGTGCCTATGGCCGTCACACTGCTCTCCAGCACCTCACACACAGACTTCAGGCTGGGGTGGCTGCATTTAGTGTCAATGTACAAGACTGACAGCTTGGTACAAGCTAAGTGAACCACTGGCAGCTTGGCCAGTCTGGCAGCTGCACTCGGTACCTTCTGCAAGACAACAGCAGAGGGACAAAGAGCCCAGATACTCTACATGAGGGCGGTTTACAGTGAAATTAACGCTTTAAATAATAAACCATTTTTGGTCATTTAATGAAAAGAAATAAAATATCACAATGGGAGCTTTCATAAGTACATTATTTAGGGGGGCTTTAATTGATAAGTCTGGGAATCTGTCATCTAACAAACTATTAAAACAAACTTCAAACAGAAGACATGTTTAGGAACTCACTGGGTGCTTAAAAATCTGAACAATAAAGCGGGTTGATGGCGCGTGAGTTCAGGTAAGGAGGGTTAATCTGCCTCGATTGTACTCACCTGGTTGTTGTTCATCGGCATGTTACGCACACTTTGACGGAGGAGGGAGAGAAAGAGGCCTTAATATGAGCAAACGTTTGAAATGTAAACATGTTTGTAGACTTCAACAAAATACAACACTCACCCTGCAAAATGCTGCTTCATAGGAAAACTATCGCTCACATCGCCTGCTCGTCAAGTCAATTAGCGCTCACCTGTGCTGAGCAGGTGATCAGAAGCTCTCCGGCTGTTCTCGCGATATGTCAACGCAGCTGTGACGTGAGGATAAATTTCAGATCAGTCAGAGCGCTTTTTTATTTGTTTGTTTTCTGTCTTTGTCTTATGTGATGGGCTACAAAACAAAGTAGGCCACTCGACTGAAAAAAAAAGGAATTCAATAACCTATGTTTATTTATTTATTTTAACTTAATCATCATTATCGTGAACAGTTAGGCTTATGTCAGAAAGTTCAGGAGCTTTGAGTGTTAAATCGATATTCATTCCTTAAATTTATTCTGCATTATGTTCTGTAATTATCTGTTGACAAATTTCACATATTTGCACGTTTAACTGACCGCCTGTGCACTGACTATAATACTCTCTAGTTTATACTTGCAATTAATTAGAATTAATTAACTGGAAGTGTCATCAGTTGAACACTGTTTTCCCTATAATTAATAGCAAATTACACAGTTCAGGAGCCAAAATTATTTGACAATTATTCTGAAATTACGGAAAGCGTATTTTATGTGTGTATAATGTCGACATTTATTGTGTTATTTATGAAGCACATACTTCTTCAGTTATGTGTTTATATAAATGTATAGCTATTATCATATTTATATTGACTGTCGAACATGTCACGTTGAATTGGTAACAAGCGTTTCCAAGACATCACAACCGGGCCGATACTCCACTTATCAGAGCGATTAAAGCTGATGATGCTCTCGCTGTGAGCAGGATTTGAACCTGCGCGGGGAAACCCCATTGGATTTCGAGTCCAACGCCTTAACCACTCGGCCATCACAGCTCTGTTAATGACACCAAATAGCGCAATCAAAGGACAAATACAGTGTGGCTTCTGTGTGAATTTACAGTAGACATCATTTCAGACCTGTGTCCACAAGGGACTTGCTTCAGGGAATGAAAAATGAAGACGTCAAGAAGATTGCGCTCTCCATGATAATTGTCATGAATTTTCAGGAGCAAATCAATAATTTCTCACATCAAACAACACGTCCTACCAAAGCTCACCTGATGTCTGCAGCACACCACAGAGGTGAGTCTGCTGTTTTGTTCCGGGCCCTTGAGACGTGATCCACAATGAATCCTGATTCTAATGCTGGAGTCCTCAACGGAACACAAGGGTCAAATAAATCCCCCTGCTATAGGTGCTGCTTTAGGTCTGTGAGCAGGTCTGTGAACATCTGCAGACAGTGTGTGTCACATGACACCAGGGAGGCTATAAGTCCTGTTTGTGACCAGAAGGCCTTGAATATAAAGCTGCAGGTAACTAATCCACCAAACAGCCACAGAAGGGAGGCAGGACACAACCTGAGCATCTTCAAATCAAAGACATATTACAGCTGTTTGACGATACAAAGTATTCATTATCAAAGCAACCCATCTCCACCTGACTTGTTGTCATTTACTATTATTCATCTATTTTTAAGTCTTGTAGGTGTTACTTGTCTTTATCTGTATTTGTTCTGTTTCATGTAGATTGAAAGTTAAATATAGACTATAGCTTTTAATTTCAATGCCACAAGTATATGAATCTATTTTTGCCTTTGGCAGAATGAAAGCTCTGTTATGGATCAACGGGGCTCCTGCTTACCAACAGGTTTATTTGCTGGTGTGGGCCTACAAGCAGATTGAATAAACACTCTCACTGAAGTGGCCAACGTGATTAACACTCACAACCCACTACACCCGTAATGTGTAATTACAGGGAGACAGTGATGGCTGGTAATCACCGTGTTTGCAGGGATCAAGTTATGGGCAACTCAAGGCAGAGATGCTCGTAAGGCACAGACGCACCCAGCTCTGTATCTGCATATTGATGAGCACTGACGTGGTTTTCCGTTAGAGGACGTTTAGGGGGATGTTTTGACTCCTGCACAATGGTTCCTAAAGGCGAGCACGCTCTGAGTCACGAGGGTCTGTCCGTGGTGCTGATGCTGCTGTTGTCGTGGCTGGCTGCCGCCGCAGCATCTCGGAGTGCAGCCGCGTCTCCTGCACGCAACGTGCCCAGAAAATGTTTCTTCTGTAGCTGTATCGGCATGCGTCATGGAGAGGGGTGGGGAGTGGGTGTGTAGCTCAAAAGACTTTGTGTGGCAGCGGCAGTCACAAGGTTTGGGACTGCTGCCCGCCGCAAAAAATGAGATACACAGTAGAAGCACGTGTAGTGGGTGGTCCTCAGCAGACGACTTTCACGTGGCTCTAGCGAGCGCCGAGCCCGAGCCCGAGCCGCTACACAGTTTAGTCCGGTGCGGCAACAGCAGGAGACAACATCAGCATGGCTGCGGAGATGGAGCCCGCGGAGTAAGTGCGCGTTCCTTTTTGTTTTCTTTTCTTGGTAAATGAGTTTTAAGTGACAGTTTTGGTGATGATAACAGAAAAGTAATGATGACGAGACCACATGTGTGACTATACAAAAAGAAAACATCGGTGTTTCTTAAACATAAGAGAGATGCTTGGGTCTGTTATGGTTGTACATTACGCATTAAGCTGGAAGGTTCTGTTTATGGTATCACTGATGCTCATTTGGGGAATTTTAATTTTGCTGTTGCGTATTTCTAAAAGTTCCTTCTTACGATAAAATGTGAAAATATTTCTTAGGATATGACATGCTTCATGTAAAGAAATAAACTAACGAGCCTAAATGTAGCCTTAACATCTGACTTTTTCTTTGATGCTGTTATTTATTGTCTGCGTATGGTTTGTGCACCCATGTGGCGTTTGTGGAATTGGTTGTGGAAGCTCCCACCCGATCACTGATGCTCTTTTATTATTAATATACTGTTTGTTGTGGTCAGAGTGCTGCACATATGGTCAATTTCGCCTGTGAGGCTGCTCAGATGGTAGCTTTGAGGTATTTAATGTGATGTTCTTACTGATTATGCTGAGAGGGAGGCGGGTCCCGGCTGTTTTGCAGCCACTGTACATGGTGTCTGTAGTCATCCACATGTGCTTGTTGATCTACAGTAATAGGCACTCAGCCCCTGGGAAGGACGTGGGTGTGCTTTTTGATTGGTTAGTTATTTAGTCTTCCTGTGGAGAAACCTGGGGATGCTGTTACACATTATTGCCAAATTGAAACTCATCTTGTGGTGGGTTACTTATGGTGGGAGGTTAAATGGGAGAAAATGTAGCATAAAAACTGGCATAGCGCATCAGTGGGTGATCCAGTCACCAGGCAATGCCACCGATCCACGTCTCTGCACAGAGGAGCACGTGAAAAAGCATAAAACTTCCTGCGGGGTGATGCTGACGGAGTGACAACAGAGGGGAAGATGCCCAGTGGGCGGCTCTGAAGTGGGACGAAAGCTGACGTGAAGCAGGCTCTCTTGTCTTGTTTTGACTGGAACAGCTCACACGTGATCTTTTCTTCTGACAGACAATCCATGTCCACATGTGTAGCAGCATCTGAGAATAAAACAGTGTTTCAGTGTCCAGCTGTTCACCAATAAATGAAATGTAATGTTAAAAATGTACCAATACAGAATAACTTCTGCAGAGAAATGTTGCTTGTATATGATCAAACCCTGAGCACAAACTGCACCTGGTAATATAGCCCTCATTGAAACAATCCCTTGTATGACTTCACCCTTCGCACTTCAAAGGTTACTCTATAGGTCTACAGGCTTTGTAGGGAGGATTATCAGTCAGCATGTGGTTGTAACATTAACCTTTCTTGTCTAGTGTGATCCGCCTGATAATGCAGTACCTGAAGGAGAACAACCTCTACCGAACACTGACCACCTTACAGGAGGAAACCACCGTCTCGCTAAACACGGTGGAAAGCATCGACAGCTTCATTGCAGATATAAAGAGCGGCCACTGGGATTCCGTCCTGCTGGCTATCGAGTCCCTCAAGTTGCCTGACAACACTCTTATCGACCTCTATGAGCAGGTGAGCTTTGCATTGATCGGCTAATACTTTTCTTGGCTTGGCTTTTTTTAATTAGCAGCATCTGATGAGCGCTGATCTCTTTAACAGGTCGTGATGGAGCTCATCGAAATGAGGGAGGTGGGAGCAGCTCGCTCACTCCTCAGACAAACCGACCCCATGATCATGTTGAAGCAGACGCAGCCGGAGAGGTACATCCATTTGGAGAACCTGCTGACATGCTCCTACTTTGACCCTCGTGAGGTAAGATGATGGAGGTTTTTGCTTTTAAATAACTGCATTGCTGAGTGCTTTATAAAGTAACGCCCTTCTCCTCTCACTGCAGGCGTACCCAAAAGGCAGCAGTAAGGAGAAGCGGCGCAGGGCAATAGCTGAGGCGCTGGTGAGGGAGGTCAGTGTGGTTCCCCCTTCTCGCCTCATGGGGCTCCTGGAACAAGTCGGCGTGAGTATACTGATCAATAACTCTTTCAGTGCTCACTCTAATTATGTGACAAGGGAAGCCACTTAATCAATGTCCATAGCACTCTTTGACTGTGAATCAAAGATTCCAAAATATCGCCCTCATTTCTCCTCTCTTTCTCCCTTCCAGTGCTGTCATGTACATCTTGTATGCCTGCCGTGATTAGAGGCTCTTAAAGACTCTTAAAATATGTTTTTTTCAATCAGCTTCTTACTATTAATGATGGTGTCCAACATGAACACCGCTTTTCCTGCCAAAGTTAGAACAGTTTTGGTTCAATCACAGGAGAGACTATCTGTATTTTTTTTGTTTTGTCCGAGCTCTTCTCACTGGTTTGAAGTGGGCGGGGCTCAGATAGGAAAAGGTGATGTCACATACTTCAGGGTACCAATCGGGGTTAAGCAACACTTGAAACAAAACGTGATAATAAAAAAAAACCAACAGAAATTAAAAAAAAAAAAATATAGCCAAAAAGCTTTTACGCAAAAAGCTGGTGTATCAATAAAAGCAAGATGCGACAAAGTGCCATGGAAACAGACATAGCAAATAAATCATGACGTACATGAAGCATGTGACTTAAACATCCACTGAAGAGACAAAAAATAGCAGCAGACAAAAACATCAGATTTGTTTGGAGCGATGAGGAGACTGTAACTTTACCCAAATGAATACATGAGAAGAAACACAGAAATGTCACATTTTCTTCACGTTTTCCTCGTCGTTTTCATTCATTTGAGGTTTGACTGGCGCTCTTTTAATTACATCATCTTGCTATACCCTCTTCCTCTGCCCAACTCCTAATATATACATAATGGTAGTGGGTGGAAACGCACTTTAGTTTGCATTTTCTTTCGCTGATTTTCTGCAAATTCAGTTATAATCGGCACTAAATTTGCATGAACTTTGAGTGTTAAACCTTTAATAAATAATAACTAGGGGTGTTTTTTTTTCCCTGAATCGTAACTCTAACTTTTGCTCATTTAGTCATGCATATTTAATGTTTACAGAGAAGTTCAGGGTCTTTAAAGTTTTAGTGACTGCGGATGGAGTCCACACAAAAATGCAGGCATGAAATGAGTCCAAAACCATCAATTTTATTCGTTTTTAATATTTAATGATTTGTTATATTGGTCCTTTGACAAAGTAAGAGATGCTCAACGTCTTATGTAGTTTTTGGTCCACCATGCACTTTATATCCTCAGTTATATTCTTAACATTGAGTTTAGCTCACACTGAAACAGCAATAAATATATATATATACACTAAGCTTGTTTCCAAAAACTTCCTAAAGAAATACATCCCACCTATTTTTTTGCTATATTTGGTAGTTAAACAGAGAGAGTGGTACATTTTTCCCAGGGGAAGGTTCCCACGTTGGTTATGCAGGTGCCAGTAAAATATTTAGAGGGATAGAATTGGCTCGTTTGTCAGAACTCTTAATATGATATACTTAAAAGTATACAGGCTGTAGTATGTGGCTGTAGTATACAAGATATTATTGTACTAAATTATGAAGCTGCCATTCAAACTGCTACAGGACATCTACTGCCAGAAAACGTATCAAGAAGCGAGTAAACGTATATTTCCCAAAGATTTATGACTTTACCTCCTTGTTTTGGGAGCTGTTACAGGAGTGCAGCATCCCCATTCACAATTTGATTTTACAGTTTTCAAGCTGCACGTAGTTCCTTCATTTCAATCAAACAATCACTTTGAATATGCAAGTTGGCATTTCTTAGTATTCTTGATTTTGTTGAGATCTTGATGTTGACGGAGTAAAACTTTATGTTTTCTGTTGACTGCTCCTCGCAGTCTATGAGACTACAGCAGCATCCGGATCATCTCTCCCCCGACATGACCATCGACACGTCTGGCAACAAGGAGAGACATGAGGAGAAAGAGAGCTTTCCAACCCAGCTGTACCGCCACATCAAGGTACACAGAACTACAAATTCTACTATATTCTATACACTACATATACTATACTATACTATATACTACACTCTGTATAATAGTGTTTAGGACTTTATTTGTACATTTAAAGTTTGGTTCGGTAATTGTGAGAGTTGAAGCAAAAATGACATTTTTGTAGTTGTTGTAGTTGTTGTTGTGCAACCATACAGTAAATAAGACTATTCTCTTTTTTATTGATGAGTCATTTCCAAATATAGACTGTATACTGTATCTCCTCCACACACACACACACACACACACACACACACACACACACACAAA
>NTHP01000102.1:1015369-1026429 GCA_003416845.1 Oplegnathus fasciatus
CTGGCTGTGCATTCATCACTTGCGTCCAGATGGAGCAGCCTGAGTTGCTTGTCCTTGCCTTTCTCTGCCCAAGGTTAGAAGTGAGGATGGTCAGCCCACACAACTTTAGATTGCAGCAGCACCGTGGAAAACTTGATGCCTCCCTGAGTTGCCTGATATTAATTTGTGTTTTATTTCTCAGTGCGCCTGGATCACAGGCAGCAAACCACTGAAGCATTAACCATGTTAATGAGGAGTTACTGTGTGTCGTTTCAACCTGCAGTTTGGACGACGGTCACATGTGGAGTGCGCCCGTTTCTCTCCTGATGGCAAGTACTTAATCACTGGATCGGTGGACGGGTTCATTGAGGTCTGGAACTTTAACACTGGAAAAATTAGTAAGGTAAATGTGTTTCAAATCATGACACTTAAAAATATTTTTAATATTTCTAATTTATTGTTTTTACTTTATTTTAGATAGCTCTGNAAATTAATACCTGTTTATGCATTTTAACTGGATATTGTCTATACTATTTTGTAGCGTGTTGTCAAAGTTTATGTTTATGTTGTTTGTACTTATTGTTTTAACAATGTTTAAATGTTCCCTCTTGGTCAAAAAGAGACTTTTACCTGTTTAAATAACAGAAACTTTATTTCTGTTCTGTGTGTGCATTTGTACGTGTGTGTGTGTGTGTGTGTGTGTGTGTGTGTGTGTGTGTGTGTGTGTGTGTTTGCATGGATGAATTAGGATTTAAAGTATCAGGCCCAAGATAGCTTCATGATGATGGATGATGCTGTGCTGTGTATGTGCTTCAGTCAGGATACAGATCTGCTGGCAACCGGAGCCCAGAATGGCAAAATAAAGGTTGGATCTTATACAACTGTCTTACAATACTGTTGATATTATTTTGTATATCTGTCAACATAAGCAGTGGTGGAAGACGTACTCTAATCTTTTACTTAAGTAGCAATACCACAGCTGAAATACTGAAAAAGTATTGGCATCAAATTATACTTAAAGTACCAAAAGCAAAAGTGCTCATTATGCAGAATGGCTCATTTCAAAATAATATATAAAATATCAATGTATTAAAATTAGTGATGCCTTCATGTTTAAGCATCACTAATGTTGTAGTTGGTAAAGATGGGTTGGTTTGAATTATTTTATATACTGCTGGGTAGCTTAATCTATAATAATACATCATAATCTATTAGTTTTAGATGTGTATTCATATTCTGAATCTGCAAAGTAACTAGTAATTAATGTTGTCAAATAAATGTAGTGAAGTAAAAAGTACAAAGTACAAAGAAAAGAAGTATAAAGTAAAAAAATGGATATACTCGAGTAATGTACCTCAAAATTGTACAGTACTTGAGTAAATGTACTTAGTTACATTCCACCACTGAATATAAGCAGCCAATCATTGTGTCCTCGTTTAAGTCTTGTTATCACTGTATGGAAATGATGCCACTACAATGTCAAAATATTGAAAAGTTAATAATGTTACTGAAGTGATAGTCTCATTATTTCTCTTCTCTTCTCATTCTTCTCTCCCAAAAATGTGTGTTCGTGTGTTGTTGTGGAAGGTGTGGAAGATCCAGAGTGGCTTGTGCCTGCGCAGGTTCGAGCATGCCCACAACAAAGGTGTGACCTGTCTGAGCTTCTCCAAGGACAGCAACCAGATCCTCAGTGCCTCCTTTAACCAGACCATTAGGTGGGATGAAACGCCAACATGCCTTCTGCGCACAGTGAACACACTGCAGACCTCTGCAGCTGTTGTTACCCAGTGTGGACCAGAGCATCTGCATGTGTATTTATTTTGTGTAGTAAAAGCTGAGTGGATCTGTGTAATCTTATTGACAACATTTAGAAATTTGCTCCAAGAATCTCATATTTGCATGGCTGATACACTGACTCATATCCATAGTAACATTACTCATACTGAATTGGACAGTAAACAGAGAGATTAAGTCTTTAATAAGTCAATATATAGATAAATGTTTCATATTAAATAGATCTGTATATGGAGAAAAATAAAATTGAATGTAATAAACAAGTGAATTAAAATAGATTAATACCTAATACAATAAATTCAATTTTATTTTTGAAAAGGGACATAAACAACTGCATTAACAAATGATGTAACCTTTTTAAAGGAGAAACAAAACAACATGGTGGGATCCTTTTTCAATTTCTGGGGCCTTGTTGTGGCAAAACTTTGCTTGTCTGCTGTGGGAGGAAGTGAGAGCTCTCACTGACCTCAGACATGATTCACAAAAGTTTCAACAGCGCACACATGAATGTGAGTTCAGCTGCAAGGCAGTGAGCTCTTTTTACATCCCACAGTAGATTAACAAATTGTTGCCACAGCAAGCCACATAAATGATAACAGAACTGGCACATAGAAGAGTAGATGGGAGAAGGAATTGGCAATAAGATGCAATAAAGATGTTTTTAAATTTATTTAATTTGGCAGTTTATTTCTCTTTCTAACCCTACAATGGTTTTCTCAACAGTTTGGTAGAGATATACATTTTAAATTGCGATATTTTATTGCTAAATTAGTCAAATCTAACCTAAACTAACCTCACCTAAACTCACTGAGCATCTCTCGCATCCAGTGATTAATTCGGTAAATTTAGGGCATTACTTTTTGGTAGGGGCTCATAATTAAAAAACTGGGGTCAATAAAAAATATAATCATTTTTTGTTTGTAGAAAAGGGACCATTATGAGCTGTATTATCAAATTGCTAATACACTTATTATATTGATATTGATATTGACTTACAAATTCTGGTTACTATATTTCTATTTCTTCATTGTCCAGTTAACCAGTAGTTAATTTGAACAGAAATGCTTTTTAAACATTTGAAAAGCTCCATAATTCAAGCAGATATCAGCAGTTGATGCCTCATATCACATGTTGCTTGCATGAGTCGTGCACCTGAATGTAAATATGTTAGAACGAGGACGTCCGTCTTTCACTTCCTCTCTCTCTCACACACACACAGACACACTGAATCCCCTTAATAGTTGAGGAGTTGAATATCTATTTCTGACTTCTGGGGGGGTGTGGGCTGAGCCTCTCTGCTGTGTTGGAAGCACATGTGCTGTGTGGGTGTAGCTGAGAAACCATGTGCTCGGGCACAAAGCTGCAACGTGTTCCTTCCCTTGCAAATCCACGAGCTGGGAGTGTGAATTGTTTACATACGCTAAATCATCCTCCCTGAGACAGAGTGAATCAGTGAGCATTAATCGTTTTGTCATGGTTTTGGCTAATCTGCACCCCGTCACTCTGCTGGAGCTAAAAATAACTTGTCGGCAGCTCTGCAACACGTTTTGTCTGCTCACAAGAAAAACCCCCCTCTTGAGTTGAATAAACATGGATTTGTTAATGAATCAGAGCTGCTGTTTTATTTGATTTAGTATTTTTTAACAGCTTCTGTGTCAACTATGTCATTTTCAGGATCCATGAACTGAGGTCAGGCAAGACACTAAAGGAGTTAAATGGCCATTCATCGTTTGTAAATGATGCATCTTTCACTCAAGATGGATTTCACATCATCAGCGCCTCATCTGATGGCACAGTTAAGGTACAATGAGCAAATTATATGACTATAATTCATGTCAGTGCTGCATCAGTATCATTACGCAGCTGAGAAAGTGCTTTAATATGAAACTAGATTTATTTCATGTGCATATTTTAGATTTGGAACACAAAATCCTGCGACTGCATCCACACTTTCAAACCTCTGTCCCGGGCATCAGAGGTCCCCGTCAACAATGTGATTCCTCTACCCCAAAATCCAGAACACTTTGTGATTTGTAACCACTCCAACATGGTGGTCATCATGAACATGCACGGTCAGGTGAGAGCTCTCTGACTTATTATCTATTCACGATCAATATTCAAATCTAATGAGCAGGTGGTACTCTCACATAGAGAGTAACTGTACTGACAATTAGAGGTCTGCCATATTCATTATATTTACATATATTATTCATATTCATTGTCAAAAATCTACAGCCATGCTAGCGGCTTTGTGAGGCTGTACTTTGGCACAGTGATACTTTTTAGCTAAATGCTAATGTTAGCATGATAACATGCTCACAACGACAATGCTAACATGCTGGTGTTTAGCAGGTACAATGTTTACCATATTCACCATCTTAGCTTAGTGTGCTAGCATGCTAACATTTGCTAATTAGCTCTAAACACAAAGTACAGCTGAGACTGATGGGAAAGGCAATAGGCTACATTCAATAGTTGGCGAAACATTTCACACAAAACCTAAAATGTCAACCTTATGGTGGCGCTGTCCTGGGTTCACTGGTAAGTCTGTGGGATTCATCCTCTGGGGACCATGAATGTCTGTACAACATTTCATGGAAATCCACCCCATCCAATAGCTGTTGAGATGTTTCAGTCCGGACCAAAGTGGTGGACCGACTGACTGACCGATAGTGGCCATCCCTAGAGCCACGCTGCTAGAAATAAAAAGTGAATGCACTTTGAAACTTCCTGTACACGTACATTGTTCATTTCACTATTTTTGTCTTTATTTTGTAGGTATTAGTATTTTAGTTAAGTTAAAGTAACAATCTTGAAGATCTTTTGTTCTCTATGGCGGCACCTATGGTGATAAGCGGTAATTGCAATTGGGTTTTTCACGCACAAGTGAGTTGAAGAGCGAGTCTGTTGCGTTAGCTCCGCCTACCCTCCCTGGTGGACCAGCCACTGCTGGCTGATGGAAAACACGCCACCAACTGTGCCCCGCTTGTGATTTTTCATGCGAATGTCACCACAGACACCCAGTTCGTAATACTGCAAATGCAAAGGCTTTCATCAGTGGGCCATAGACTCAGTCACCATTGTGTTATGTTATTTGGCGATAGATAGTGACTTAACAGACATTTATTTCAATAAAATCTTATTATTATTATTACTTTAATTCCACACGATACCTGAACATCTTTGTAGAAGCTAAACGTCTTCTCCTCTTCCTCCTCAGACTGTGAAGACCTTCAGCTCAGATAGAAAGGAAGGAGCCGACTTTGTGTGTTGCACCCTGTCACCCCGCGGGGAGTGGATTTACTGTGTGGGAGAGGACTTAGTGCTGTACTGCTTCAACTATACAACGGGGAGGCTGCAGAAAACGCTGACCGTAAGCTCTGGTGCTCATATTCTCTCATTATCAAAGTCTGTGAGAGGAGGCAGCTCTTCCTCACTGGGCTGCCAATGTTTTTTATCTAGTTGTTTTTTGTCTCACTTGAGTACTCTGACTGTGTCACTGCTGCTGTGTAGCACTCCTATCGGTGGCTAACAAGGAAACAGTGAGGCTGATGGGAAAGTGAGAATTTGTGGTGATCTGTGTTCCTCTGCACCCACAGGTTCACGAGAAAGATGTAATTGGCATCGCTCACCACCCACATGAGAATCTGATTGCCACATACAGCGAGGATGGTCTCCTAAGGCTATGGAAACCTTAAACTGTTGCCTGCATCATTATATGGAGGACCCAGAGAGCCTTACACATGGTTATAAAGTGATTCATTCATTTCTATGTAAGAAAAAAGATGGATTAATAAAACACTTCATCAATCCATCAGTAAATTATAAACCAGTTCATTGATTGAACAATCTCACCAAAAGGTTCATGTAGTAACTGTTCTGGAGCTTTAGATCATATCACATGATCTTCATCAGCAAACAGCTGTCATGGAATTGTAGATGTTAAGGTTCCCTGTTTTTCTGAGCACTTTAAGGGCTTCTTGTCAACGTTGGCTCAAAAGATGAGGTTCCAAATAAGTCTTTGACCTCGGGAAACAGCATTTTAAGAAATAATCAATTCCTTCGCAAATGGGCAAACTCCATCTGCTGATGAATATCATGTGACATGACTGAAAGCACCACAACAGCTACTAAATCCTGTGGTGAAATTGTTTCCTGAACTGGAGTTTCCCAGGTCAAGAATAAACTTTGAACCTAATTAACCCAATTAATTGGTATTTTTAAATGAACTGTGGTAATTTCTCCCAATCATTTAAAAATGTCAACAAGTTCAGGTGATGCAAGCATTTGTTATGTCTGATGGTGGATTACAAAGATTTTTCTGTATAGTGGGAAAGTGGCAAAAGTAATGCAGTTGGGAAATGTCAAAGTAAACAGAAGACAAGTTGGTAAATCAAAATGGAAATTAAGAAAATAATCTTTTCAGTCTCTATTTTGAAAAGTAAAGGATAAGCCAGTAAATATTCAAAATTTCTTATTGTCAATGAATCCCATGAAAAGACCACAACCAACAATACTTGGCTATACTGAAGATGTAAATCTTTAAAAACGGGTAACAAATATACTGTATAGTTTCTTTTTTGAGAAATGGGCACTGCAGTTTTTTAGAAAATGTTAATCAAACACAAATTATACATTTGTTGGGGACTAGTTTCAGCTGCGGATTAATACAAATTTTGTGCTCTAGTGAGTATTTACAGCAGTAGAGCGGGCACAGTACCCATGTTCATGGTAATAAAGGAACATGTCGACTGTATAGCACAGAGGAATAAGCTGTAGATCCAGACAATACTTGTGAGTGGGATCAGTTCAGTGTTGGTTTTGGTCTTTTCATTGAATTTATTGACTATAAGAAAAATATAGAATATCATTAAGTATCCTTTAAGCATATTGTTAAACTAATTTATAACATTAATTGGGCCTTAATTAAGCTATTTTTGATAAATTTTTATAATTCTTTTTAAATTTATTTACTGAGTGGGTAGTTTGTAAGGCCTTTGCTTTATGAGCGTTTGCAGCACTGTCTAGGTTCTCCATACTGTACCCACACACTTCCTCATGGATCCAGCTTCACCAGTGCAGTTTGAATCCCCATTTTCATCTCTTCTGTCTTTATTAGACATGAAAATGCATGATGGTGAACTGTCGTGAAAATATTTATAATAAAAAACGCCTCTTGTTTGGGCATAAAACAAACAATATCAGGTATATAATTTGTCAGCTTTGGTTTATAATACTTTTGTAACTTTGATTCAATGATTACGATTCAGATGTAATGGTTTGTCCTCCGTGTTCCCTGCATGCTACCTCAGTACACTGTCTAAATGTGGCTCTACAATAATTTTAGTACTCCTGAAAAATATGCATGACGACTAAAGATAAACCTCAATGGAGCTCCGGTGACACATTCTGTATCCTGTGTGTATATAATATACCGTGGTCACATTATTGTCAGTTTGTTGCGTTGACTGTGATCGGTATTCCTGTGCACCAGTATGCCTGCGAGAAACAGAGCTACTGCCTCGACCAGTATTTATTATTTGTAGTACAGTATCTGGTACTATCGATCGTCTATCTCTGTACTATCATCCATATATCATTGTTGCAAAATAATGTTCAGCCATTGCACTCTATTTTGTATATTCATTATGTTGTATATAATACTGCCAGTCATGTCAAAAATGATTATCAATAAAAGTCAAAAACCTTTACAGTTGCCAGTGTTTGTGTTATAAGTGTCAGGTTTGTTCGCTAAATGACCAAATACATTTTTCAGTTGTACTTCCAAAAAGCCAGATTTTAAAAAGGTAATTGAAACCAAAAAAAGTGCTTGTCTGTATATTGGAAATTAATATTATAACTTGGGGCAAGAATTAATAAAAACTGTTGGAAGGCATTTAGTTTAGAAAACCTGAGATGTTTCCAGATTTAACTGAGAGGGGATGCCTTGTTTAGACAAGTCATGACGTCTCTACACAAAACTGGATTTTTTTAAACCAATGTCAGAGGTTGTTGACAACCATTTGTGCAACATGTGCCTTGTGAAGTTATTTCTTTGTTGCCATGTACTTGTATTTTGTAGTTTAGACTGGGGCTGTAACTAACTTTTTTTTTTTAATTACTGATTCATCTTGAATGATCGACTAACTGTTTGGTCTATAATGTGTCAGAAAATAGTGAAAAATAACAACAATTTCAAAAAAGTGTCATTTTCAAATTGCTGTTTGGTCCAACCAACAGTCCAAAACCCAAAGATATTCAGTTTACTGTCACAAGAGACTAAGAAAACCAGTAAATATTCACACTTAGAGGCTGGAACCAGGGATGTTTGGCAGCTTTGCTTAAAAAATGTCTTGTTTTGGAGTAACTCTCCTCTTAAATGCTTTAAATATCAGTGGATCTCCTGGTTACAAAAGTAAATATCGCTCACACAATACCACATTTAGAGAGACCATCAAACTGCATTTAATTAGAAAACATGAGCATAAACAAGTAGATCATTGGTCCTAACAGGCATACAGTCAAATTAAGAACTCGACAACTTATTTGAGTTGAACTTAGAGTTGAGTTCCCCTGACTTTATGAGTACTCGTAAATTTGCACCTGCTTCAAGAACAATTTAAGGAATCTCCCTTCTGGTGAGTATAGTTGTGTTTTACAGTATCCAAGGCAAAGTCATCACTGAAAGAAAAACAAAACAAAAAAAACTGCATTATCAAGTAGCTTCAAGTTAAGTTATGATAAGGCTTTCAAACAGGCAGACACTTCAATGAGGTATCAGGTGTGCCGATTTTAAGTCCCTCCATAACCTCCCACCGACCCATTTGGCATTTACAATTAGGACTAGAAATACAAAAAAAAAGACATTTAATAGCTTGTGGGCCAACATCAGCAAAAACCCATCAACAAGTTTAACTTGCTACTTCAAATAAAATATGTAATTTAAATTCCAGATTTAGGTCTTAAGACAGACCAGAGAAATAACTGAACTCTTAATTTTCTAATGATTTTAAAATACCTGAAATAATCTCAATATTCTACCTCTAAAACAACAACAACCTAGACATTAGCCACTCTTTTTTTAATAACTTGGGTGCAATCTGACACTTGACACTTTTTAAAGAGAGGGAAAACATTTGCCATCAAGGCATCAAGGGCCTGTTACAGGAAGCAGGTTTACGGAGCTACCTGGACAAATTTCTGCTAAGAAAAACCCCAAACCACATAAAACCTGAAACATAGAATTATGTTAAAATACCCATTCTGAGTTTGAGTTCTTGGAAACACGCCCCTGATCTGTTAATTTTTTTTAAAAATAAAGTGACTTCTTGCTCATCTTTGACCTTTTGTTTCTGAATACCTACCCCGCCATCAACTGCAGATATATTTGGCTCATATCACTGTGTTGTATATACACACACACACAAGATGTTACACTTTCTACACAAAGGTTTCCAAAACAAAAACACATGCGTGGCATCACCACAGACGACTGATTGCAGCTCAAAAGTAACTAAATTTAACTAGTTTAATTAGAATAATCTACAATTTAGTGGCTTAACCTACATACTGTCATGCCGGAATCATTATTACCTTTACCCCCAACTCACGATTTCTTGTCACATTTTCAAGATTGTTTAGAAATATCTAGAAAATAGCCCTTGAAAGGGTAAAACAGCATAAATGTTTTAACTAAAGTCTCAACACACATCCCCCTCCACCACCATCTGGAGATTGGGTCTTCACACACAACAGATTGAACAAGTCATCAACAAGTGGTTCACAACAACAACTCATTTAGTAACACGCTATAAAAAAAGGTTATTTTCATATTAATATTGGCATCAGTTTTAGTGTAACTGCATGAAAAGCAGGCAGTCTTTGTTTGGACAAAGAAGTTGCTCTTTCTTCTGAAGCCTCTGTTATATCAGACCTCGTCTCTAATCACAGTGTGAATGGAAAAAGAAAAATTAAAATGAGGTCCCAGAGATGACGAGGAATCCCATTCACCCACTTCCAAGTTTAGTCCTGGAACTTTAAAATACTCTACTCCGTCCAAAATGTGTTACAATAATTCAGGAGGGTGTTGGGTTTTATGATTCAGCTGGAAAGAAAACTTCAATAAGTAAACAGTTACGATTTTAAGAGAAGGAATTAAATAAAAAGTGCACAATATCCAAAACGGTGCTTTGCTTTAGAGATGCTAGTGTGGGCTTCTGGAATAAGAACAGGCCAGTGGTTGTTTAAGACGTCTGGCACTGAACACCTCCGGTGCTAGCATAGTCGTCTTCATCCATGTAGTAGTACTGATGGTTGTGTCTTTTTCTGTTCTCAAAGTCACAGTCCTCCAGGTCAGCGTAGATGTAGAGGTCATCGTCCATGCTCTCTGGCTGCTCTGCATCCAGCTTTTCTGGGAGGTAGTGCTCCAGCTCCTTCAGCTTGTCCTCAGGGAGGAAGTTGGCTTGTGGGAACACCACCTAAAGGAAACAACAATAAATGATTTGATTACAACAAACATGTAACAGCTCAGCGCCGTGCCTTATCAGTTTAATATCTTGACGTTAATGTGTGAAAATGCTAACTTCTTTTTTTTTGTTTGTTGGTATTTTATTCGTGAAGCAAGACAAAGCATCACATGTGATGTGTGTGTGTGTGTGTGAGAGGCTGATGTAGATTTATTTCCTTTTACAGAAATGAGACAGGTGTAAAACAAAAATATAACAAGTGATAAATAAAAGATGAAAAGAAGACAATAGATTAATAAGCGGATACTGAAAACTTCTTACCGAGAAGTGAATAATAAGGCGTCCCTTCTCAAATGGCCTGCGATGCATGGGCATCCCTTCATTCAACACGCACTTTGTGTCTCCAGGTTTGATCAATTCACCTGTGATTAAAAAACAAGAGTTAGTCGTGAAAAACTATATTCTTCATCCCCTTGTCATGTGAAACAATCTTGCTAATGCCTGATGAAAGTATAGGGTCTCAGGTCATAATTTATTTCTTCTCAATTTAAATAAATGAACTGAGTAAGAATTAGTTTGTGGGTTATTTTTTATAGGTCGGGTGTTCTTTTGACAAGGTGGCCTACACTGATTGAGAAGTACAAATTTAGCTTAAAAGAAATAAATAAATACAAGGCATTTGTTTTCTGCCAGTAAATTAGGTCTATCACAAAAACTGCTGCTAAACACACAAACATAAATAAATAATACATATTTTTATTTTAAACATTTTGTAAAATCAAATTCAAACTAAAAATCAAAATCATTTTTAACTGGAAAAAA
>NTHP01000102.1:1027018-1047546 GCA_003416845.1 Oplegnathus fasciatus
TATTTACAAATATGAGTGGAGAGTTGCGTAACTGTATCTCAGTCCGTGTGTGCGTAAACAGATTTGTAAATGTGTGAAAAAATAAATCTCCAAATCTGTATTCAGATTTGCAAGTGTATTGAGATCTGTGTAGACAAATCTGTAAATGTGTACATAGATATTAATGGCTGAAAAGTCTGAAAAGTATTTTGCTCCAAGAGCTGGAAATACAGACAAGTCCTCAGTTACAACTCAGACGGGCCTCTAAATCGGCTGTCTTTTTACACATGATTTTTCCTACACTTCTGCCGTGGCAGAGATCTGCAAATGTGTGTGGAGATTTGTCTGTGTGCCTCAGTAGCTATACAGCTTACAAACCACCAGTCGGCGGTAGCACCCAGTGATTTTAAGCGTGACATTGCTCAGCTGGGTAGTGGTTGTGGCTGAAGTTGCGCCGATGCGAGGCAGACTACGATGGAATCTTGGATGAAAATTTCTAGGTTAACTACGCATTTACAGATTTGTCTACACATTTACATATCTCAATACACTTGCAAATCCGAATACAGATTTGGAGATTTTTTGTTTTTACACATTTATAAATCTGATTACGCACACACGGATTGAGATACAGTTACACAACTCCCCACTCACATCTGTAAATAGTTCTGCTACAATAATGGCCACATAAACATGTGACAATTTAAGGGGTGGATGTGCATTTAATGACTTGGTTTACCTGGATGTGAGGTGATGAGGAGAGTTCTGTTGTCCAGTGTTTGAACAGGCTTCTTGAAACCACACAAAGCCTCAACCAGCTGCAACTCCATTGACATGACCAGGTCCTCTCCTTTCCTGATGACCACAACAAGAACAAGTTGGGAAAGACAAATCAGAAAAAAGTAAAGAGTGCTGCTATGTAGCACAGGGTAGCATGCCAACTACAACTAAGTGTAAATTTAATGAAAATGTAATTCTTCTAGTTTAAATTGAATCATGTTCAACTTCAAACAGAGTGCAAAGTCAAATGGGACTTTGAGTTATAATTTAGATATTTACTGACCTCTACTGACCAGAACTGGTGCTACTACTTTGGCTCACGTAGCCCACCACTTTTGTATTCAATAACATATAGTGAATACTATATTCCCCATACATACATATTGTTCTCTTGTTATTGGAAAAGAATCATATCATCACTACATCTGCCAGCACAGATTACGTCAGAAACAGAAGACTATTGATAACAGAGAATTTATTACCTGGTGAACTGTGAATGTTCTCGCTGGTCCAAGACAATGACGATATCACCTGGCTCGATTCCTGGCTCCTGGTCTCCCTCTCCATGGAAAACGATCTTCTGGCCATCTCTCATTCCTGTGGCAGTTAAGTGACCAGGTGAGGCATGTATAATATTTGGTTTTCTAGTTACAGATGCATTTAGATAAACTCACTCCTTCACTCTCACCTTTGTCAATGTGGACCTCCAAAATCTTCTTCTGGCGCAGGATCTTTCGACCCCCACATGCTTTGCAGCGGTCCTTGTGGCTGATTCTCTGTCCTTGGCCCTGACAGCTGTTGCACACTGTGGACACTTGCTGGACCATACCTGGTATGAGTTGGTGCATGCGGACCTGCATGCCTGTGCCATGGCAAGTCATGCACACCTGTGCAGCTCCTTTCCGACTCCCACGACCTGCCAAGAAAAAGAAACTGTCAGCACGCTGGATAACAAGGATGGAGGCTATTTTTGTTTTAGGTTTGGCTTGTTATATAAGGTGTGGTGAGCTAGAACTGGATCACATTTACAAGACTGATTTGTTTTGTTATTGGACAAAGAGCCTTTTCATGGCCTGCTTGAGTCTGCGTGTGTTGAAAAGCCTGCTTGGATTACTTAACAAGTCCAGTGACGGACACTAACAAGGACATGTAAAAAATAGCTTGCATAGCCAAGGACGTACCTTCACATCTCTCACAAATAGTGTTCTTTTGGAGAGCAAGTTTTCTTGTAGCTCCATTATAAAGATCTTCCAGCGTGACTGAAATCTGATGAACAATGTTCTTCCCTGGGGCGAGACAAATCATGGAATTTAGTAATACTGTTTGCTGCTTGGAATAAGGTTGGCAATTGATAAGATATCCACAATACATACTCCTTGAGTTAAATATCCATTTCTTTTCATATTACATACTATACATGTTTATATATGAACAAGCCTAAATTTCTGCTACCAATCCTAAATGAAAAATGATGAAGATGACACTGGGCTTTAGATGGGGAGCAGCTGTGTATTTTCCTTTTAGCCAAACTGCACAGTCACAAATAAGACAGTTGATGTGCAGCCAGTTCAGACGTGATCTCTCAAACATTTGTCGAGCTTGCTCGACAGCTCTGTGTTTTGGTTATAATGTTATTGCTCACAAACACGAACTGCAGGAGGAATGAGGAGAGGATTCATTAGAGCATGAGAAATTCTTGTTTTGTTGCCTATAAAAAAAAAAGCTGTAGGAAGAAAATAAAAACTGACAGGGCAAACGTGTTGTAAATTAGAGCTTATAGCCTGACTGATACAGGATATTGAGTCTCATACCAATATTAATATTTGAGAGTTTAAAAAGACTGATAATGATACATCAGCCAATGTTAATTTTCTTTTCATAGCCCATAATGTAAATGTTTTGAATAAGGTACCCATAAATTTGTTTTTTCAACAACTGCAACCAAGAAATGTACTTTGGAGGACATTTTATAGTTGAAAAATAAAGTGACTTCGGTTTACAAACTATAGAATGATGAAACTGTTTCAAAGCATATCTTTGGCATTTATGTGCTTCAATTTCTTGTCATTTATCTGCTAACATATACGCCAATACCGATGTATCGCCGATGAGCTAATATTGGGGGCTGCAATGATTAGTCGATAAATGGAGTGAACTTAAATTAACTGGCAATTATTTTGATAACCTCCTAATTGTTTAAGTGATTTTTCAAGCAAAAATGCCAAGTATTTGATGACTCCAGGTTCTTCAAATGTGAGAATTTGCTGCTTTTCTTGGTCATATGTCACAGTAAATTGAATATTTTGTGGTTTGGATTGTTGCTGTTAGTTGCAGTTAGTGACTTAGTGATTATATCTCTAATATTTCCGTACCTTTTCGCTCTCTGTGCATCCGACTACCCCCACCAAAAAACAAGTCAAAGATGTCCATAGGCGATGCAAAGCTCCCACCACCACCACCACCTGTCCCTCCTTCCTTTATCGCCTTTTCTCCTCCACGGTCATATAGCTCTCTCTTCTTGGCATCTGACAACACCTCATACGCCTGTGAGATCTGCTTGAACTACAAAAAAAAAGAAACAAAAATACATACTTCTTTGAAAAGGGTCAAAAAACATTTCTGGAAATATACATCTGCTTCAAAGTTATTCAACTCCACATTGTGAGCAAAAATAATAACCAAGGTCTGATACTGAGTGAGCTCTTGAAATATTACTTTTATATGGCCTCTACAAAGGCAACAAGAAAATTTTGATACATCTACCAAAGAGCAACAAAAATATATTTAACTAAAACTACTCATACCCTGTTTCATCTGACCCATTACATTATTTTATTATATCTAACATCCACATAGATTTTACACTAGATTATAAGATTTTGCACATTAATAAAGCTGTATTTTCAGTGTAAGAACCGTACCGTTACAAATAAGCCAATTTCAACTGTTGAGGAAATTTACATTACAAATCTGCCATTTCTACACAAGGCAAATCAAATGCAGCTGCTAATGTTAATGTCAATGGGTGTAATAAAAGGTACTTACCTTCTCTCCTTCTGTAGGATTTTTGTCAGGGTGATATTTTAAGGCTAGTTTGCGATAAGCCCTTTTCAGTTCGTCAGGAGTAGCATTAGGTTTCACACCCAATGTGTCATAGAAGCCTGTTTCTTTAACCATGTTTCTCTTTAACGGGCAACCTTTGAAAAGTAAAAGAAAGGTATTTCAATATTCAGTTCCAGTTTAGCCATTGAACACGCTCCAAAACATACCAAAAAATCTTATCAGAATGACCTTAAGCCTCTAAACTAAGAGCAAAACAACACAGTAAGAATTTCAATGAAATTCAATGTGTTAAGCGAATAAGAATCCACACCATGTGATTGTGACAAGAGAAAAGAGAGTCCTTTAATAAATGCATAAATAACGCATATCATCGTGAGGCTGAACTGTGAGAGAGGCCTTTATGTTGTTGAATGTCTGTATGTATGTAATGCAATCCAATACAACACAACTGTGTCCTCATAAATAAGCATTAAGTTGAATTAACTAACGAGATTAAACAAAGACGATTGTAGTAGACTGCATTATACTGTAGAGATGTAATTAATAAACTGGCATCTCAATGTGTATCAACAATGAAGTATATGCTGATAGTATTCTTGTATGAAAATTTCTGATGCGCTAAATGTCTCACTGTTCAGGGTTTACAGCATGCCCCTGTATACTGTGCTCACCTATGGTATATGTATGAAAAGCACACTACAGTATGCAGAGACGTACACTGACACCATGAGGATGTTTTTGTGTGTCAAGATTTTATAGTGCTTCTCATTATTCATCAGCATAAATGTACCCAGATATCAGGCAGTGATGAAGGGCATGTGTTATGTATACAGTGACATGACAGTGACTTTAGATTTTGTCACTGAAAATAAAATTTGGCATTGAAACAAAACCTGAACTGAAAAAGGAAACACTGGCATTTAAACACTTGTATTAGAAAAAGTTGTATTGCCACTGAAAAATAAAACACAGGCATTAAAACAAAAAATCAAAGCATGACCATGCACTTAGTCTTATTTTATTTTGAT
Organism: Oplegnathus fasciatus; assembly: GCA_003416845.1. Lineage (NCBI taxonomy): Eukaryota > Metazoa > Chordata > Actinopteri > Centrarchiformes > Oplegnathidae > Oplegnathus > Oplegnathus fasciatus. The sequence continues at coordinate 1,031,869 of NTHP01000102.1, forward strand.
ATTTTTTGCATTCTGATGTCTCAAAATCACTCTCCCTGAACCCGAGCCTCTAGCATGACCGTACACCTCCAGGAGTGGCTTCCACGAGCTCACCTGAATCTACCAAACCACAAGTATGTTAAGTCTATTTCTCTTGGCTGAACCTAACATTAGCTAATACATGTTAGCTAACGTTAGTGCTTGTTCCAGTGGACTTCTGCCAAACCAGCATAACGCCAGTTACCTTTAACCCCACCAGTGCTATGTGTGCGGTGATGCCAGAGGCTTCGGAGCAGATGTCAGGTTCAGGAAGAGTGACATTATCTCCTTGGTATGCAGATTATATGGAAATCACGCTCTCCTTGCCTTCAAACCCTCCGCCTCCATGCCAAACTGTGACAAAGAATTGAAACTGAAACACAGTGTCAGTGAATAGAAACTGTCTGAAACTGAAGAAAAGAAACCTGAAGAATCTGAACAAGTGTGTTACATTAATTCTTTATTAGAGGCTTGGATCTTGTTTTTAATGCCTGTGTTTTATTTTTCAGTGACAATACAACTTCTTCTTATAAGTGTTTCAATGCCAATGTTAACCTTTCCAGTTCAGGTTTCGTTTTCAATGCCAAAATCTAAAGTCACTGTCCTCGCTCCAGACAGGCTACACCCAGCTAAAACTAATGCAGTCTTGTATAACATCCTCCCTTCATGAAAGCTATAATGTTCAGTTTTTGTTGAAATTGTTTTAGAGAGGTGCTTATTCAACTTTATGGTCATTTTCAAGGCTATAATGTTATTGTGTTGTGTTTCTTATATTTAGTCTACCCTCATTGATATAAAGGGGTGGACAAAATATACCTCTTAGTGTAACGCAGTACAATTATATAATTTATATAATTATATAAAAATACAACAGCACCACAAACTATATCCTCTAAAATGATCATAAAGTTCAATCAATTCCTCTCTAGGTGTATCAAATAAACAGGCAACTGAGTGATGATTATTTCATGGGATATGGATGAGGCACTATTTTTTTTTTTATCTTTATCTTGTTTTATATTAGGACCATGAACCTGACATGACGTGTCACAATTACACAAGTAGACATTGAGAAAGAATAACATACAAAGACCTTCAAATATAAAGTAGGTTACTTTTTACACGTCGTGCTTGTTTTGTTTATCACCCACGAGGTAAAAGACCACCACAGATTTATTTTTGGGTGACACGAGACTTAATTAAAGCTAATATATTAGCAACTACCTGTTACCCCGCTCATGAGGAAAACAGAAACACGGTTTCATACCTATCAGGCCCTGCGTACGTTAGCTAGCGTTACTTAGCCCGACCAATGCTAGCCTGGCTAATGCTAACACGCTAGCTAGGCTGTATTTTCGAACATAAAGCTAAAAAAAATAAATGTGACACTGGTATAAAATATGTAGCTACAGTGAAACTATTAGTTTCCTACCTTGTCTGAAGACAATATTTTAAATCCTCACAAGTTCAGGGCAGACCTCCGTTCAGACTCTTCCAGAATCTTCTAACCCGCCTTCACCATGATCGAGTGACGTCAACTTCCTGCGACGAGAGGAGTAACCAAAACAAGCGCGTGCAGCGACAGTTTTGTAGCTTTGCTGAAATAGCTAACGCTACGTAAGATGATAAAATGCCGATTTGCTGGCTTATCAGTGAAGAGGGAAATCATAAACCCATCCGACTGCCTCACTTACAGGCAGTTACCCTGGGTCGAGGTCCAGAAACGACTATTAAAGACAAAAAATGCTCTCGGCAGCAAGGTAATATAACGATACACTTGTGTCTCATACACTGGCTGCGTTAGCATGTAGCTTACTGCATCAAAGAAAATGAAAAGATGAGAAAATGTCATAAAGGTTTATTCACAAATGTCACCCCAGTTAAGCATTATGGGACAAAGCTTAAAACTGATGTTGATGTGATGTGTTCTTTCTGCATGTTTGGGTTTCAGTTTATTGACATGTAAAGACATTTGTGCTGTCAAACAGTGGTGGGAGAAGTACTCAGATCCATTACTTAAGTGAAAAAAAAAATCTAAAAGTATTAAAACAAACTTTAATCTGTGTAAATGTTCTCCCTTCTCAATCAGTTGAATTGAAAGCAGAATGCAACAAAGGTTATGTCAAAGTTAAACAGGTAAGAAAGTCAAACTCATAAGCGTTATTGAATGCCTGTGATCCAATCTGCTGTTGAATTTAGAAATTATTATTCTGTTAAGTCTGCCTGCAGTAATGATCACTGAAAGGTCCTACCATTGGTTATTTACCACTCTGTGTCTCATCTTCCGTCTTTATTCCAAAGCTGGGCTTGAACCCCACCTCCGTAGACTCTGTGGTGGTGGGTAAGGACAATGAGGTCAAAATGAAACCCGGACAGCAGCTTCTTATTGTCAATCAGCTCTACCCATACACTGTACAGTTCAAGGAGGATCCTACCGGGGACCACGGGGGCACCAAGAGACCACGAGAGTCAGCTTCAGGGGACAGAGAGAGCCACAGAGAGGCTCCGAGTATGAAAGCAGCCAAACAGACAGAAAAGGTCTCTGTGACGGTCAGCCATGGAGAAGCCACAAAAACCAGTGTAAGAGAAGAAAGAAATATCAACATGATTTTCTACAAAGTTATTATGAGTATGTAAAAAAACATGTTACCTTAAATCTGTTTCAGGAAAGTTTTGGACATTGGAGCCAAGGTCTGAAAACGTCAATGCAAGACCCAAAGATGCAGGTAGCTATTGTTAAAAAAAAAAAAGATTAACACTTGGTGTGTTGCTTACTGATCTGGATCCCAGCTGGAGTTGCGACTGCAAAAAAAACACTGTATCCTTTTTTCTAGGTGTACAAGGATGATAAAGTCGTAGTAATCAAAGATAAATACCCCAAAGCTCGCTACCACTGGCTGGTCCTCCCGTGGCAGGCCATTTCCAGTCTGAAGGCCTTACGTGACGAGCACTGTGACCTGGTGAAACACATGCAGCACGTTGCAGACCAGATGGTTCAACAGTGCCCGGATGCTAGCTCGCTACGCTTCCGCACAGGGTACCATGCCATCCCAAGTATGAGGTAAGTCATCACTGTTTGAATGGTGCTATTACATTGAAAGACCATGATGGTGTTTTAACATTTAATGCAAATACTAGAAGCCAGGTTACAAACTTTAATGTTTAACAAAATGTTCTAAGCTCAAAGGTCCACTTAATGTTACTGCTGCCTTTGATTGAACCTTAAGCACTTTATTTATCTGTCTTTCCTTTTTAAATGGTTTCTGTCCTTTTCATTTGTGTTTTAATGTTTTATTCTGTATCTCATGCTTGCTTTTAATGGATTATATAAAGCACTTTAAATAGTCTTTGTGTATGAAATGTGCTATATAAATACACTTGCCACAGTACAACCAAAACACGTCACACGCTGTAGCTTTAGAGGCAAATTGAAAAACTTTATTTGTTTCTACCCAGAGATCAACACTGCTTCATCCCTGTTTGTGTAGTGTGTTACGACTTTGAACTTTACTCTTTACTGCCACTCAGTGGTTATAGAGTTATAGGCTTAAAGGTATAGTCTGCAATCCTGGAGAAAGCTTGTTGAACTCAACAGCCAAACAAGCGTAAATTCAGACTGTTTTCAAATCGGCATCATGATGTAGTTATTTTGGCGTCCTTTTGATCCGTTTATTGCAAATAAATCACAGCAAAATCTTTTATCTGTTTATTTTGGGATCCTATACCGCTGTTGTAAGCCAGATTAATTCAGCTGACGTGTGACTTGCTAGATACAGTGAATATTTATTGATTTTGACAGACCAATTATGAAAGTGCCACTCACTGGAGACAGATGGAGAGGCGAATATTCACAATAAACACAAATGATCCTGCGGTCAAACTCGTGCGACGCACAGCATTAGTGTTGTCCTGTGCACGTGCACAAGTTGTGACAAAGCATCGGTATTTGATGACCTGAGAATGAGAACGGGTTGGTGGCTCAGTCCGAGCACCTCTGGTACCTATAATGCAAATCCAAGCCTGAAGAGGAGGATCAGCACATATTTGATGTCGAAACACAAAAAATGAACACATTTTTGTGTATGTTCTCTTTCACAGTCATGTTCATCTCCATGTGATCAGCCAAGACTTTGACTCTCCTTGTTTAAAGAACAAAAAGCACTGGAACTCATTCACTACTGACTATTTCATTGAGTCTCATGGTGAGAGCCAATTACATTCTTTGTTGGTGTTTTATGAGTACAAGTTCCACTGTAGTACATCATGTCCATTACTGCGTATATTTGTATTTACATTTTTCCCCCTTTTTTGTTACCTGCAGATGTCATTCAGATGCTTGAAACAAATGGAAGAGTCAACGTCAAAGAAGGAACCAGCGAGTTGTTGAAACTACCCCTCCGCTGTCACGTGTGTCGCAGAGAGCTTCCCACGATACCAGCTCTGAAGGAACACCTAAAGTCTCACTTTCCCAGCTAAGAAAGAGACCTCAGAGAGGAAACGATGCCTCAGATGTTTACGGGTTCAACATAGGACTGTAGTATGTTGGGCATTATTTTTGCCCGTTAATTCAGATTTGTGGATTTATAAGACTTTATAGAACTTGTTTCAATAAAAAATGTAATTATGTCCATCTATACTTTTAGTTGCATTTTCAACTTGTCATTTGCCAGTAGGTTCAAGAAGAGGGTCACTGTGAAGATGTGTGTTTTCAGACACTTATGAAGACTGGGAAGTTGTAATATTGCACTGTGTTCCCACAGTTTCCAACATGTTTAAATAAGTTGTATTAAATGTTTTCTAAGAACTGAAATTTTGATATTTTTTTTATTTAAAATTTTAAATAACTATTGCTAATAACTGTTTATAGTTTCATTTTATAACTTGTATGGAGCGATTCTGGAAGATGTCACAATTATGGTACTATATTTTTAATTTGTTCTGTAGCAAGACTGCGAAAAAAGATACACTCGTTTTGTTTCAAATTAAGCTTTAAGACAACCTGTTCACGTGTCTGAAGAGAAGACGATGAAATCAAAAAGCACATTCTTTGGTTTCACAAGCATGGTCTTTACAAGCAAGAGTTGCAGGTGGCAACTACAAGACTTGCGTAATTCATAGAGCGATGAATTAACATGATGTAAGCCGGGAAGCAGATAAGTGTGATTGCTGAGTGGGATGCTTTGGAGATTACCCAAGTTATTCTGTTATGCACATGACTAACCAGTGGCTTTGGAGGAGCGTGAAGTCTTGCTGTCAGATCTAATATTGAGATTTGAAAACAACATTAGTATTTAAGACATTTAGAAGAGTTGGAGCATTACCTCACTGTCAATAATATCAGTGTTAAGAAAAAGACGGTTTTGTGCCAGAAAAAGGTGCCATGGCGTCTGATATTAAAAACAGTTGTTACCTAATGATGGCTGAAGCTGTCTGAGTCAACAACTGCTAAAGCATGAATCCGTCTAAAATATTACAAGGAGGTAAAAGAGTAGCCCCTGTACACCCATAGTCCACCCATACACTTGTTATTACTTATTGTGGCTGGTAAGTCTTCTTCTCTGGACTGTGTGGGTGTTCACAGGCAGTGCTTGATTGACATCTCCCTCCCACGTTTTGTTTTACTGGTTAGGATGGGACAACTTAAACCTCTATCATTTTGATGTTATGATATGCATAGTTCTGTTTAATTTTAAACTTCACAGAGTTCAGAATAAGTGAACATCAGTGAGGCTTGCAGGGCCTTTAAGAGCCATCTGTAAACAACGCAGCATGAACTGTTGACTTTGTCGCCATCTGGTGTAATTTTTTTTTATATAAGCAAGGCAAGGCAAGGCATGTGAGCTGTGACATCCTGCGCCTGCTTAACGAGTTTATTGACAACGTTGTTGGGCTGGCTTTTAAACCGTTACTTCACGAGGAAAAATGTAAAATACAAAAAATTCTCAGTGGCCCGTACGGGGATCGAACCCGCGACCTTGGCGTTATTAGCACCACGCTCTAACCAACTGAGCTAACCGGCCATGTTTCGTCGGGGAAAGTAAAGATATATAAGTAGGATAATGCATACCTAAAACTCATATTTTTGTTTTACAGCCTGTTTATCTAACACGTTGAATGGAAAAACTAACATTGACTCAAATATTTCAACATTTAACGCTAAGCTAACTTAAGTTATATTAGCTAGCTAATTGTAGGCAACACTAGTCCGCTTTTGAAACACAGGCTAGCTTCTTGTCTCATGTTCCCGTGTGGTGGAAGAAGTACAAGTAAAAGTCCTGCATTCCTTTTAAAGTATGGACGTATTTTCAGACAAAATGTGCTTAAAGAAGGTAAAATGGCTCCATTCAAAGCTATACTATTATATACTGTATATGACATTATTGTATTATTATTACAGATGCAGAAACGGCTAATGTTAACGACTTTGTTGGTCACTGTTTGTCTATGGCAAATCATATTTGGAGGCTGATCACAAGTTTTGTATGTGAAATCTTAGTCTGCAAAGTGACTAGTTATTAAACGAATGCAGGGGAGTAAAAAGTACAATATCTCCCTCTAAAATGTAGTGGAGTAGAAATATATAGTTGCATATATTGGAAATATTTTAGTAAAATCAAGCAATTTAAACCTGTACTGTAGGTGTACTGTAGGTAAGTACAGTACAGAAAATATATGACTTTCCACAACTGCTCAGATCTGATTTTATAAAAACATGCAAGCACCCAATACCATGGTTATATTATTTGTTTATTATTATCAAAACCAAGTAAATGCTTAGACTATATCATCATCACAATAATAATCACACAAAAATCAGTCAGCTGCAGGTAACATTATAATGCCGAAATAAACATTCAGAAGCAATGGGCAAGAGCAAATATGTCATCCTGAAGTCTTCAGGCAGGTCATTTAATTATGTTGTAGTTCATAGTGGGAAAAGAGCTGCACCAGTGCCTGTCATCATCTCCTCAGACTTAACTCCCTTTCATCCTCCTCCGGCACCATCAGATTGTCCACTGAGTAATGAGCATCGTCTCCTATATCCTGGAAGAAATACTCTTCGCTTTCACAGCTCTGAGTTCCATTCACACAGTCTGGGGCTTTGATTTGTTCCAGCTCGGAGCTGTCGCTGGCATTGCTGTCCTCTGCGCTCTTGCTGGCATCGCTGCTGTCACTGGTCTCGCTGGTCTCGTTGCTCTCACTGCTGGTGCTCTCACTGCTGGTGCTCTCACTGCTGGTGCTCTCGCTGCTGTCACTGGTGGCAGCTGTTACACCGGTAATGTCACTGGTGTCTGCGCTGTCGCTGGTGGTGTCACTGCTGTCGCTGGGGTTCTCCACCAGCGGCAGGTTTGCGTTACCCTGAGCTGTGTTGGTCCCATGTGTGAAAGTGGTGCTGGTGGAGGGCTGACCCTTGGCCTCTGTGCTGCTGTTGTCCTCTGCGCTCAGGACTTTGATGACACTTGCAAACTCCCGAACCCAACTCTGATGCGAAGAATAAGCAGAGCATGGTGTCACTAAACTTTCATCTCAGCTAAAGTAGAGCATAGTTTAAAACAAAGTGAGTGTGCAAAATGTTTATCCCACCTTTCGGACATTCTCCTCGCTGCCCATGCTGTCATCTCTGGTTTCAGCCATAGAGTCAGACTGTTGAAATACAGGGAATAATTTGAGCTAAGTGGAGACCAGACGGGTACTGTGCCATGCATTAACAGTTGGCAAACATACTAAGTTTGACAAACTTTAACTGGTCTTACCCCGTCATCTTCATCTGATTGACTGTTACTCTCCTCTGAAGTCTGTTTGTGGAAAAGAAACAAGAAAATAACGCAACGTTTTATTTCTACAACAGTCAGTGCGGCAAGAAAGTTGTTACATACAGTATTTCTTTTGTTTTAGTAATGTAAATGCTCACTGGGCTTCTCTGCTTTAAGGGCACATGTTTTTTCTTTCTTTTCTTTCTTTTTTCTTTCAATTCAATTATATTTTATTACAATTATGTTCATTATTAGAGTTTACACTATTGCATCCACACCTTATGAAGCCAGCAATAACATGCTTAATGTAGTTTACTGATGACAACAAAGTAAAAGAAAAAAGTGTGATAATACAACCCACCTTGTCCTCTGATGTGGATTCTAATGAGTCTGACTCTGAACTCTGACTCTGAAAAGATATACATTTGATAAGGTGAATTCAGTCACATTTACAGCACATCGTTTGATTAATTACATCAAAATAATTAGATTTTTCTGCTTGAGTCATGCAGAAGATTGACAAATCAAAACGACTCACTTGATTTGAGGTATTTTCTTCAGAGCTCTGCAACAGAAATAGGGATACACACCCATTTAGGTAAAAATCAGCAATCGAAAATAATGCAAAAAGTCGTCTGCAGCAGAAAATAATCATTTGCTCTTTACTTGAATAAATATATGCATTACCTGAAGCTCTGAGGTGTCATTTTCAGACGATTGTGAGACAGACACACTTTCAGTCTGGGAAAGAAAAACAAAGTAAGCACAAACCATAATATATTTAATTATGCATTGTAACTGCAACACCAACAATCATCACATTCATTTAAGATCCATTCATGTCAACCGTCACCGGGTAGGCTGTTGCTACATAAGTGGGTCCAGACACACAGTAGTAAACAACAGTCTGTGAAATGGGAATGCTCTTCAGGCCTGGAGAGTCTTCGAGTAACCGCACCTATTGTGAGGTTTTCTGCTGACTGTGTCAGAGGAATGCAGCCTGACTGCAGTCAAATGATTTATGTGTAAACAAGAAACCAAGAGTCAAATGTGATATAGTCGAAGAGAGGAGTTATTTCAGATAACACTCACCGAGTTTGAGTCAAGCTCACTTGATTCCAAAACGACATTGTGTGAAATCTGTCAAAGAGAAATCACAGGTCATGATTATGGCGAGGAAAAAACAAGAATCATATTTAATTTTCATGATGGTAGTTTATTGATGTGCAAATCAATGTGGATCCATATTCAGTGATATTGACCCTCTGACATGCTTCTTAAACTACTGAGCTTTCCTGCCTCCTGTTGACATATAGTAGTAATGCTCACATTGCTAAAATGTAACTAAAAGAAACATGATTGTTTACATTAATGCCATTATGGTTGCAACTGGAAGAGTCAATGAAAGTATTAATTAAATGTAAGAAAATGCACAGCATGTCCACACAGAACCTGGTGCCGTTTTGGGTGGAGACTCCGCTTTCTAGTTTCTTTGACCCGATATACAGTTTGCATGTTGTTTAAATTTATCTGTAGAATCAAGCAGGCATTTTAGAAATGTTGCTAAATGCGTATTAAATTGCACAATATTTACATTTAACAGCTTGTCTTGAGAGTTTCATGTTCTGGTTTTCATACTTACTGGGTTGGCAAAAACTGCTCCAATCAGGCAAAATGTTATTATGGTGACCTTCATTCTGTAACAGACATACATGTACGTGATTAATATTGTTACTAATTTGATTCAGTTCAATTTAAAATACTTCGTCCCTTAAGGGAATTTTGGGGTAAACTGGTTTGTGAACACAAAATCCTTTAACAAATAATACAAAACATGTTAGTGTCAATAGCAACTCTCTTTACAAATTAGATTGCTCTTGCTTGAACTTTACACATGTTAAACTAACAATACATTTTCAAGGCTCTTAACAGCAGTGAAAGTTTGGAATAATTGTTAACCAAGAGTAACGGAACAGTTACCATGTAGACAGATTGCACCCTAGAAAAATGTGAGTTATGAACCAAAGCATGGAGTAAAAAAAACACCATTATGTATGTTACAATCAGTCAATATATGATCAATTACCTCTTTGTCCGTTAGATTCAGAGCTGGTGTGAAAAATGTAGTCGGTGGTCCTTGTTCAGTGGATGTAGCAGCAAACAGGAGAAACCCAGTGTCTTATTCTGAGGCACGGATTGGAAGCTGGCGGCTGAGGCCGACGTGTGGATATGCTGTAGGAAACTGCAAGGGCGACTGTATATAAGTAACCTTAATTGAAACGATTGCATCACTTCCTTCCGGGTGTCTCTCTGCTGTCGACACGCCAGAGTGTATTTGTTCCGGAGAGCAAGCTCAAAACAAACACACACTGGCACGATAATGATTGCACACACACACGCCACAAATACACGTACACACACACACACACACACACACACACACACACACACACAGTCGTTTCATTCAGTCACTAAATTTCCTCCACCCCCTCTCAAGTCTCCAGTGAAATATAGTTCAGCATACTAAACCATAGGGTTTGTGGCCTGTTGAAAAAACAAACTCACCCACTCAGAGAGGAAAGGAGGGCCAGACGGGGTCATGCTTGTTTCCGGTGAAATGGATGTTTTTTTATTTCTTTACTATCTAGTCTACCAATAGTTGGACTTGCAGGTCTTATAGGTCTAATAATTACAAGGAGCAGGTGAGAGCTAGTGCCTTGCTCAAGGGTAGATTCAAAGTTTGTGTCTATCCAGGAAATAATTTGTCTAGACAAAGAAGAATTGAGAAAATTAACTTTCTCATAAGGAGACTTGAACTTATCACAACTTCATATAATTTGAGGCATACTCGCATTAAGGCTAAATACACGAATTGTACACTTTATTAAAAAAAACATCCACGTTTTGTAACCTATTGTCCTCAGTGTTACATGATGTTATTGGAAATAGGATTCATTCTTGGAAATAGGGCATGTACAGTAGAAAGCCTAAATAAAGACTTCTATATTTCCTCCCTGAGGCTCATAATTGTTTCCTGGATATCCATATATGGTCAGGCCTAAAATAAGATTACAGAATGCCTTGTTTAACCTCACTTTGGATTTCAACCGTGCAAAAGAAACATGTAATTAGACTGGATGTTCACCAGTCTGGAGCTGTCTGCTAAAACCACAGCTATCAGTTGTTGTAAGGTCCTGCTTTAGAAAAGGGGAGGCGTGGGGAGAGGACGATTGATGCGTGCTGTGGCACACAGACCGGCAGTCAACAATGTCTGCCCTGAGGTTACTTAAGTTTTTTATGATGTATTGACCTGTTCAGCCTGATGCATCCAGGTTACCAATTTTCTTAATGCAACTGGATATTTACAGCAGGACAGACCAGTAAACTGATCCTCTAGGGCCAGTGTGATGCAGGTTTTTGTTGCTCCCTGGTGTTTCATGAGCAGAGGCTGGGCCAATTATGGATTATTAGCTAATGAAGGAGGAATAGAAACCTGCAGGACAGTGGTACTTCAAAGAGAGAATAAAGTGTCAGGCAGTGCTGGAATGTAGTTAAGTACATTAACCCAAGTACTGTACTTAATCCATTTAATCCCATTGGTCACAATAGTGAACGTAAAAAACTTTTTCAGTTCTAAGGCTCTAAAAATGTTACTGAATGATGTATCAATGCATTTCCAGCAACTGAAATATTGAAATAATAAAGGGTCTCAATGAAATAATGTGCAGTGTCCCAAACAAAAGCTTAATAAAGCATGTTAACATAAAGATAGGACAGATTTTTGGTACACATCATCTTCAAGGTGTCTGGTATTGATGTATGCATTTGCAATTACTCAACTTTGTTCGGTGTAGTCATAGAATGAATAAACATGTTGACAGCAACAGTAGTGACCGACGGGATAACATAGTGCATCTAAGTATACACATACTTATACACATACATAGTTCTTGTTCTACCTAACTTTCTACTCTGTTCTTTCTTTTAGTTTCACTGTCAGTCAAGTTCTGGGTATGTTGGATTTAGGTGACCGCCCACACAAGGCATGCAACACTGCAGTTATCCCTCAATATTAGAAAGATGCTGTCTCCAGTGATTGTGATAGCGATGGGTCATATATGGGCTATGAGGGGGAGACAGGCCATTTGCCAGCCAGGCTGTTGAATGCATATGCTGAACTTGATCATGATAGATCATGACAGGAACAATGTTATCAGTTATGATCTACAGTATNTGTATATATATATATATATATATATATATATATGTATATATATACACACACATCATGTACTGTATATATACAGACTGTGTGTTGGGCCTCCACGTGCCACCAGAACAGCTTCAATGAGCCTTGACATTGATTCTACAAGTCTCTGAACTCTACTGGAGGGATGAACACCATTCTTCCAAAAGATATTCCCTCATTTGGTGTTTTGATGATGGTGGTGGAGAGCGCTGTCTAACACGTCGGTCCAAAATCTCCCATAGCTNTTCAACTGGGTTGAGATATGGTGACTGCGAAGGCCATAGCATATGATTTACATCATTTTCATACTCATCAAACCATTCAGTGACCCCTCTTGCCCTACGGATGGGGGCATTGTCATCCTGGAAGATACCACTCCCATCAGGATAGAAATGTTTCTTCATAGGATAAAGGTAAACACTCAGAACCACTTTGTATTGATTTTCAGTGACCCTTCCCTCTAAAGGGACAAGTGGACCAACACTGGTCATCTCACTGTAGGGGTCAAGCATTGAGGCCTGTACCGTTCTCTTGGTGTACGCCACAGGATGACTCATCTGACCATATCACGTTTTTCCACATCTCTGTAGACCAGTGCCTGGTTGGTTTTTGCACCACTGAACTCTCAAATGTGCATTCATCTTTGTAATGAGGGGTTTATGCACTGCAACCCTACTATAATATCCCTCTCTATGTAATTGTCGATGGACTGTTTTTGCTGACAGTCTGATCACGTCCTGCATTGACATTGTCAGTCACCTGAGAAAGAGTTGCTCTTCTGTTTTTCCTTACATATCGCACCAATGCACGAGCATCACATTCATCAAATGTGCGCTGTCGACCACAATGTCCGACCCTATTTACTGAAGTCTTTCCCACAGATCTGAATGTAGATGTCACTTTAGTCACTGTTCCTATTGAAACACTAGCTAGTTGAGCAGTCTTTGGGACTGAAGCTCCTGAAATCATCTGTGCCCAACGATGAACCCTCTTTCAAAGTCACTTAGATCTTTTCCTCTTGCCATCTTGATACAAAATCAGAATCAACTGGGCCAGCTTAGCATTTTTATACATGCCACAGAGCATGATGGGATGTTAATTGCTTAATTGTACCATTCAGTGCACCTGTGTGGAGGCATCTGCATTTGTTATGTTTCTCTACTCATTTATTCAGGTTTTTCCTTTCATTTGTCACCTGTCTGTGGAAGTGTTTTCTGGTCTGACACCGTGTCAGCAGGACGACATCGTTTGTGTCTTCCAAAACTGTTACAAATTACTGTTGAAAAATAAATCTGTTTTATGCTGTGACAGCGCTATGGTTAAAGTTTGGTTAGGTTTAGGAAAAGATCATGGTTTGGTTACAGAAACATCATGATTTGGGTTAATATTACTACTTAGTTAAGGTTAGGGGCCCTTCGCTGTCATGGTTACAATAATAATCACATGGTTGATGTTAGTGAACGATCGTGGTTATGTTTTTAAAAAGTTAACTTGTGGTTGGAAACAGGAAGTGAACAGTTAAAGTCGCTGTTTTGTGGACCCATCAATCCCCCATTGCTCTATAACAACATCACCTGATTTTATCAGAAACAGAATCAGAGTCAGGTTTATTACTAAGGTTTTCACATACAAGGAATTTGTCTTGGTGTTTTGGTGCATAACAGTCAAAATATACAAAGTGGGCTTAGAGAACTCTGTTAATGTGATGAGTGGTGTCGGCTAACACGTGCAATGGTAATAATAGCAATATTACAGACTATAAGTCTACAGACTATGTGCATCGTAGTAATGAATTAGATGTGGAGGGTTCACAGATGTGCAAATATTAAATCCACGTCATAATTACTACAGCTGCTAGAGGGCGCTGTGACTGGAGCGTAAACACATGCCGGTTTTGGGCCACTTGCTGAAGTGACAGATTCTGTTGTTTTTCTTGAGAGGATAGTCTCAGTGGGATGGATTAAAAATTCAAATCTTTGCTGTTCTTGGATCCTTACCAAGCATGGGACAAGAAGCAGAGCAGCGTTGTTATTTAAATAAAAGAGGGTTTATCCTCTGGTCGGTGGCCATTAGAGGACATCTTACACTCAGCTTCAGGTAACAGCTGATAATCTAACATTTGGAACAGTTTTAGGCAACACTGAGTTGAACCCACAGTCAGTGGTGGTCGACTGGCTGTGGATACAGATACATGTTTTTGGTCTACAAGTATTTATCCATAAAATGCAATTAAATAATTCAGACTTTCAGAAAAAACAGTACTGTTACACACATGAAGCAGAAACCTCTCTTCTCAATAACACTGTAATATGAACAAATAAAGAAGTGCTGAAATATTTTCTGCATTACAATCCCCATGAGGTCTGTTTATGGGATCATGACAGAACTTTAGTGGTTTGAAATAATCAAAAGACAGTGCTGTAAGACTTTCAGTATAATAATAACTGTGTAAAATTCTCCGACAGAGCCAGAGCTGAGGATTGTCCTCGTTGGAAAGACTGGAGTTGGGAAGAATTCAGCCATGAACACGCTGCTGGGGAGACCTGGTTTAACTCCCCCTTCTGCTTCCTCTGGCACAAAAGAGTGCAAAATGGAGAAAGGAGTGGTTGATGGACAAAATGTGGTTGTTATCAATACTCCAGGTGTGTTTAACACTGAGAAAACAAAATCCCAGGTGGAGGAAGACATCGTGAAATGCATCACATATGCAGCTCCTGGTCCTCATGTGTTCCTGTACGTGTTGGAGGCAGGGCCTCTGACAGAAGAAGATGAGAAAGCAGTGAAAATCATTCAGGAGATTTTTGGTGAAGAGTCCAAACGTTACACTTTGGCCTTGCTCACCCACGGAGATAAGATTCCCTGCAGAGAAAAAGCTGACAAAAAAATACAAAACACCCTCAGCAAACATTTCAGCGAGGGATACCATATTTTTGACAACACAGGCGAAGGGCCCACCGACCAAGTATCTGAACTACTGAAGAAGATCAACAAGCTGGTAGAAAAAAACAAAGGGAAGAATTACACCAATGAAATGTTTAAAAAGGCACAGGAAGTGATGAAGAAACAGGGCGTGACACCCGAGAATGCAACACAAGATGATCTGCAGAAAATGGTTGAAATTATTTTAGAAATGACCGTGGGCGAACCATTGAAAGATGTAGTGCTATCTGCAGTTGGATTTGTGATAAATGCAGTTGATAGACGCATGTGACAGTGAACTGTCCACTATAAGATCAAGAATCACCAGAATTCAAAAAGTTGGAAAGTTGGGAAATCATAGTGGTAAAAGGGTGTAAATTACATCTATTTTTTTTTCCTTTTTCACAGAGAGAACTGTCTTAAACTGTTTTCAAAATGCATAACATTAATACACTGTGGTTTGTGAACAGTTGATACATGGAGCATTATTTGAAAGTATTCATTGTGTAANTTATGTTTCATCACTCATTTATTCAGGGTTTTCCTTTAATTTGTCACCGGTCTGTATATGTATATACAATATACACATTGTAACATTGTATTGAAACATTAATATTGTAACTTTATTGTAACATTTGAACTTATTCTTTAGTGCAATATTCATTGTAACATTGCCATTGTGACATTTTAGTGCAACATTCACTTACGACTGTATAGCAGTCGTGTGATTCATTCACA
>NTHP01000102.1:1047575-1058689 GCA_003416845.1 Oplegnathus fasciatus
TATGTATATATATATATATATATATATATATATATATATACATACATATATACAGTATGTTACAATGAAGTAACAATGTTGAAATACGTTGCAGGGGACTGCCAGTTTTAAATGTGATAACAACTGGGCTGGGATATATAAGAATTTTGATGACTACAGGAGAAATATGTTAATTCAGTATGCANAAAAAAAGATTGATTATTTCAAATGATTACTAATGACACATGATTTGGATATTTTCATGTCTGGGAAAAATTCAGGATTAAATGGGTTAAGTACAATTTTGAGGTACTTTACTTGAGTATTTCCGTTTTATCTTGCTTTGTACTTCTACTTCACTGCATGTCAAAGGGAAATACTGTATTTTACTCCACTACATTTATCTGACTGCTTTAGTCACAAGTTGCTTTGCAGATTCACATGATTAATACAAAATATAATCAACAAATAAATTCTGATGCATTATTATATATTAAGCTACCTACCAGTATATGATAAGTTACAATTAGCTCACCATTTAGCAGCTGTAACATTTAAGCATTAAAGTGGTGCTTACACATCAATGCATCAATAATTATAATCCAATTATATAATATATATTTTGAAATGGGTCATTCTGCATAATGAGTACTTTCAGTTTTGGTACTTTAAGTACATTTGGCTGCTAATACTTTTGTACTTCTACTTCTAAAATGTTGAATGCAGGACTTTTACTTGTAACTGAGTATTTCTACACTGTTGTATACTGAAGTAAAAGATTTGAATACTTCTTCCACCACTGGCTGCAGGGATTTTTGCTTGAATATTACAAATGATATCAGACACAGTGCTACAGTTGCTGTAATAATAATCACAACTAGTGTGACAGATATATTCTGATATTACTAAAAGCAATACCGTAACATCGATCTATGAGCAGCAGTTAAGCTTCAAAGTTCACAGCAGTTGAAAAAACAATCTCACCTCAAGGTCCTTTTAGTGTTCTGGAGCTTTGGGTCATATGACGCGATCTTCATCAGCAGATACAGTTTGCCAAGCTGTCACAGAACTGTAAGTGCTCAGAATAAAATGTAAATTTTAAAATCTATATTTCCATTACAACTGGACAAACTCCATCTGCTGATGAAGATCATGTGTTATGATCAAAAGCAGCGGAGCAGCCACTGAATGGCCCTCGAGTAGTCAAATGAGTAGTAGTGTATTATAACAAGAAAAAATGGTTACAAATCTTACAAAAGTGAACTAATATAACTGTTACAACTCTTCCAGCGGCCATGCGCAGTGGATGGAAATACTTTAATAGTATTCTATAGTTAATAGTGTCTGAAAGCAGCTGCTGATGAATATTTGTCTTGTTATTAATCATCATCTCACTCATATATCAAAATATTAACACTTGTCATATTAGTGGCCTCAGGAACACAGGCTTGTGACAGAGTGACATCTAGTGGCCAAATGTATGCATTGTTTCTGTCCTAAAACCATGTTTCATGTGACAAGTTTCAGACATTGGTTTGGTTTTATTCTAATAAACATAAAAAAAAACCCTGCACATAAGACACTTGTTCAAATATTCATCAAAACAAAAAAGAAGAAAAACAAAAGAAAAAACACAAATTCAATCCAACATGAGATCTGGACGTGCAATTAAATTCATGATTGCAGACAGTACTGACTAGAGTAGGTAAACAGCAATGCAGCAGGCTTAAATACAGAACTTAATATTCCATTGCTCACTATACCAAGTGCCAAAATCATGTTATGCGTGAAGTTACTATGTGTTGATGCATTACAAGCTTATCCTCAATAACAAACTTGAATTTGTTTAAACTGTCAGATATTTTCTTTTTCTTTTTCACCACACCAACTCTCTTTCTCTCTTTATATAACTTCCCCCCAAAAATGTTTTTTGCTTTTAGGAAACATGGACATTACAGATTTTTAGCCAACTTAAGTTCAGTGCAGGATCTCTTTCTCTCCCACTCTCTGTACCTCTGTCGCCCAAAGACCCTCCCAAATTTAGAAAAAGCGTTGGCGCCACAGACCCAGAAAAAACTGTGTGTGCGTGCGTGTGTGTTGTGTGGACAGTGTGAGCGCTGTCTCGAATACAAAAGGGCATCTTCGCAGGTTCAACACAGGCACGTACTGGTGTTTGTGCGGGATTCTCATTTCTCTTGCAACTGCCAGCCTCAGGTAAAATCACAATTACTGAGACTTTTGGAGGGTCTTTCATTTGTTAATGATCAAATACAAATGTGTGTGACATCTTGTTAACTAGTTTCCAGTCGAACTTGTTGTGTGGTGTATGCAGCCACTACTTGTTTAGTTATACTGTAGCTTCTTTTGTGATAGCCAAAACTTTACTTGAATGCTCAATGATATACTCATGATTTACTGATAGACAAATGTAAATGTTGCTTACTTACAACTGTGCATAATCTCTATATCAATATATATTTTATAGTTGTAAACAATCCTCACAGAGATCAAATGATTTGTACTGTGAGAGATACAGTTATGACTATCATGCAATATGGGTATTATATTAAAGGTGAAAAGTTGATATGTGCCCTTTGTAACACTGCCTAATTGTAAAGATCAAATAAAATGGTGTGATTTATCGCTTTAGGTGAATTTTCATACACATACACACACCCTCTGTCCACACCTTTTTGGGGTTTACTGGGCCGAACTCTGAGAGCTATTGTTCCACTGGACGGGCCCAGTACAGTCTGTTTTGTTTCCGTCCAGAGAGACAAAAAGTTTGTGGACTTAGTCAACTTTTTTCCAGTCTGGTAGCTTCTGATGTTTACTTTAGCTCTGAATGTGACTGTTGAGAGAGAGAGAGAGAGAGGCACATCTCAGAGGCCTGTAACCTTGACAACAGTGGAGGCCAGCAGCTCTGTCTGTCATGAAAGTGTTGGCAGCATACAGATGCTCTCATCTGTTTTCGCTTTGAAAGATTTGCCAAGTTCACGTCTTTGTTGTGACCAGAAGTCAGATTATAACGTATTGACTGTTTATAACGTGTTTTTAAGCCTTTTCAGCTCTGCAGTGATTCATGATAATGTAGATTAGCACACTTAATCAAATTTTGTTTTGATATCCGCCCAGTGTTTAAACTACTGATTTCAATGTTTCAGGTATGAGGGCCTGTTTAGTATTCCTGTGCTTTCTGGCAGCAACATTTGCCCTGTCTGTGAGTAGCAAAGCTCTTAATGTTATTCTTAATTTGACACTAAACTTTGCCAAACAAAAGATGTGATGTGATATTTGTTTATTGCAGTTTTGGCGTTAACTGAATGGATGTTCATTAATTAATTTTAATTTTATATCCAGGTAAAAAGTAAACCTCATGGAAAACATCATGGACTGCATAAGACTCCACATACAGCCAAAGAAAAGGTAGAGCAGGACTTTAAATTGATTTTAAAAGTATATTTGAAACATAAAATTATTTCATGTTGTAAAATGAATATTTTTCTTTTCTCCTGAATAAGGACATTATCACAGAGGAGGCCAACAAGCCACAGATCTTACCTACTCTAGTCACATTTGAGGCCAGCAACCAGGAGCAGGAAGATGAGGAGTTGAGCTCCGAAGATAATGCTAACGCTAACAAGGAGCAGGGAGAGTTTGAGGTGACTGAAAGGAGTGACAAAAGCACTGCAGTCCTGTTGAGCGAGGAGGAGTTGGTAGACCTCCTGAAGAGAGAAGCAGAAGAAGAGCAGGAAGCAGAAGAAAGAGTGCTAGAGGAAGAAGAAGAAGAGGAGATGGACAAAAGCAAGGTGGAGTCTGGTGAGGCTGTGGAGATCAGTGAGGATGAGGAAGCTGAGGCGGTGGAGAAGAAGTTGGATGACAAACTAGAAGTGGAGAAAGATGCCGAAGAGGTGACTGATGAGGAAGCAGAGGTGAAGGAAGAGCGTGTGGAAGCCGCTGAAATGCTTGAGAAAGAAGAAGCAGTGGAGGTGGAAAAGGAGAAGTCTGTTGAAAAAATAGCAGACAGAGAGGAGCAAAGGGCATTTCTGGAGGAAACAGATGGTAGCACAGAGTCAGAGATCCCAGTTGATCTTGACTATGCTGCTGATAGTGGCATCTTACAACCTCTGCAGATTGTATCAGCTAAAATGAAACCCCATGCTGATGACACCCAGCCTCGTTCAAAAACAGATGTCAAAGAGAAGGAAGCCAGCGAGAAGGGACTGCCCACCATTGCAGATGACTATGAGCAAGACATACAAAACACTGAGGCAGTGGACCTTGAGGAAGTGTCTGATCAGGACAAGGACAAAGATTCAGAGGCCAAAAATAAAGAAATAGATAAGAAAGAACCCGAAACAAATGTGGACCCTCAAGAACCGAAGAGCAGTACAGAGTTTGAATCGGGGTCCCAACTGGCTGGAAAGGAGGAAGATAAAAGTAAGAACGACAGCGGAAGTCACACCAAGGGAAAGGCAAGGAAGCAAAAGAAGAACCAGAGGGCAAGGAAGCACTCTCCACAGAGTGAGGAAACACCGTCTGCACAGGAGCAGAGCCAGCAGGATCCTCAGGAGTCTGAGGGCACCAGCATTGACAATACAGTCCACAAGGCAAAGAGGAGAAGGGCAGGGAAATGGGTAATGCATACATAATCTGTACATTTACTTTCTTTAAAGTGGATCACATGACTTGTATGTGAAAGGGGTTGCTCAAATAGTGAAAAACCATATGACTCCCCTTTAGCATCTTTTAGCTCATAATGTTGGTTTTAAGACCCACAACTTGACTGTTTTGGTTCACTCTCACCGCTCTCATAGTGATGTTTTTTTGCCATAGCAGAATCTACTGCACACTACCTGTCCAGCACCAAACGACAGACCAAGTCAGCATCTTGCTGGTGAACGTAGTGGAGCATTTAGCAGCTAAAGAGCCAGAGTTGGTGGAGACCAAAAACAGAGCTAAAAGAAGAGTGAATATTGGACTTACAATCACCAGCTGGCCAGAAACACGGCTCCATATCTGCTCCATACCTGCTGGATGTGTAAATAGGCAACAGTTGCTAACAAGGTAGCCATATCAACTGAAGGTTAAGACATGTCAGTGTTGTGTTTACAGCGTGTTTCTGCTGCCCTCAAGTGGCCAAAAAAAAATCTGTTGTTGCAGGTTTTCACTGGGGAATGTGACATTTACTTTTCTTGTGTTGCTGCAATCTGATGTGGCCATACTTAAGTGGTTGAAACTATTTTTCTCATATCTCAAGCAATTGTATTTTCATGTTTCTTGTGTACTTTTCCAGGGTCCTTTAGTAGGAATGAATCCAGTGCAGATAAGAGCCACAGTGGATCTCTACCCCAGTTCCAGGTCCTCTCTTGGTGGACATCGCACAGAAGCCCCTGCTGGTTGGTCACCATACTGACTAATGCACTATCCCAACAGGCTCACAGGGGAATCTGCTGACTGGATCATTTTGCTAAAAGTTCCGCATGAATAGTGTCACTCTGCTTCACGGTCACTACCAAAACACAGCTCTGCGGGCTTAAGGAGTGAATAATAGAGATCAAGTTGAATTTAATCACTGTATAAACTGAAATGGCAGAGGAATGTAGGGGGTGGTGGTGTGTAGTGGTTGTAGCTCATTGGTTTCCAGTTATCACACTATAAAATACAACCAAACCAGTCCTGAAAATGATTTTTGATACCACTGATTTTAAGTATAAGTCAAAGGTCATTGCAGTGTTTGTCTGTTCTTCTAGATCCATGTGACGACTTTCCCTGCAAACGTGGGAAGACGTGTAAACTTGATGCCGACAATAAGCCAGGCTGTGTGTGTCAAGAGCCGTCAGAATGTCCTCCCAGTGTGAACGAGTTTGATCATGTAAGTGTAAATGATCTGCTGGAAGCTGAACTGGAATGGTTTTCAACAGCTGCTGTATTGCATTTTATTGTTGTTCAATTTCTGTAGGTTTGTGGGACAGACAACAAAACATATGATACATCATGTGAACTCTTTGCTACTAAATGCAACCTGGACGGCACTAAGAGAGGACACAGACTTCATCTGGACTACACTGGGCCATGCAAATGTGAGAGTTACAGAGTGTATGGTTTAAACAACAACATTTTTAGTTGAAGGTATTTGGTGCAGGAAACATTTATTTTTCTCTCTGTTTCTCTCTCAGTAATACCTCCATGTGTGGACACTGAGCTGATCCAGTTCCCTCTACGAATGAGGGATTGGTTGAAAAATGTGCTGCTGCAGCTCTACGAACATGACTCCATGTCTCCTGGTTTCCTCACTCCCAAACAGCGTTATAGAGTAAGATGCGCTGCTCAAATGAATACGTATTGATAAAACTGGGACTTTCAGGCTTCTTAAAAAACTATTTTAATCCTAATCTTAAGAACTGCATATTTTCTACAAGTTAAAGAAATATTATTTCTCTGCAGTGTGAGACAGTCAGAAAGTGACATAGCACTTTTGGGAAAAGGAAAAATTATATAAAATGTACGTTGTTGATCAAAGTCCATCAAACCGTGGTGTTCTGTCTTCTGTAGGTGAAGAAAATCTTTGAGAGTGAGAGACGTCTTCATGCTGGTGATCACTCTGTTGAGCTGCTTGCGCAGGACTTTGAGAAGAACTACAACATGTACATCTACCCAGTGCACTGGCAGTTCGCTCAACTGGACCAACACCCTTCTGACAGGTACGTTTTATTCTTCTGTGCTTACAGCGAACTTTAATTTTCCTCAGCCTTTGGATTATATTCATAGAGTGCTTCCTATAGGGTTTCATTAGTATGGGTTTGGAAGCCAGTGCGACACTATGCTATGATAGCCAATGTTTTCGCTTATGGTGTTCATTTTTTTTTTACCATTTTCATGCCAAAAATGTAAAGTATTTTTCTTCGAAATTATAATGAAATTATAGAAATGTCATCTGAGTGACTCAATAAAACTCACTCTGATGATTTCTTACATGAGTCAGTATGCTCTTAATAGATAACCCTAGCATCAGTTTATTTCTTTCTATTGACATTATAAACCTGCATAAACAGATAATGATAGTTTGATGAACAGGACAGGGGGACCCACCAACCTTTAAAATGAAATTCTTGGATGTACTATTTCAAAGAATTTTATATACCAGTAACATCAATGAACAATTAAATAGAATCCCAACCTGCACATAGCAAGTGAATTCTGTATTCTGTATCATAAAACCCATTCATGAGTATAATTTCAATGCCAGCATGCTGTACTATGTATGAATTAGACGCTCCCATTGATCAAAATTTGATGTCTGTCCATCCTGTGCAGATTCTTGTCCCACTCAGAGGTGGCCCCACTTCGAGTCCCTCTGGTGCCGATGGAGCACTGCACTTCCCGCTTCTTCCAAGAGTGTGACGCTGACAAGGACAAGCAGGTGTCCTTTAAAGAGTGGACTTCCTGTTTTGGTATCAAGAATGGTAAGAGAAACAGTCACCAACATATATGGGATAACTCTTACCTCAAACACATTTTCTCTGTATATGTTCACATAAAATATACATACATATATATATATGATGAATTTGACCAATTTTCACAAGCAGTTAGTTCACTATTTAGGGCACATTTTTATTTTCATGTGTCATTATTACAACCAAATGCAAAAATGAGAATGTGGATCATTCTTTTTTATTTTATATCATTCTTTATGTTTTATTTTATTTAAGTTTTAAAACCTTTTCTCCCCACAACAATGTAATGACTAACAAATACATATTCAATTCCAGTAATATTGTAACATTACATATTGTACACAGCAATTAGTTTCTGTAATTGTCATGCGTTCCTAAACTCTGGCAAAGCATTAGGCAAATACTGTTGTCATTTATTTTTAATCCTATTAATGCCTACTATCTATTTTCTCCACAGAGGATATGGATGTCAACCTGTTATTCTGAGCCTCATTTTATTCCTCATCTACAACACAAGCTTGTTGAAGCGGCTCCAACAGTGCAGCTTGAGACAGAAGCCTCCATGAACCTCTGTAATATAAGGAACTCTGACACATACAGATGAAAGAAACTCATTTTAAGTGTTGGTGGTCATTGCTGTTATTTTATGTCAGGCTAAGCTTGGACATTTGGATCTTTTTTCTGTAATTTAGACTAAGCTGCTAGAATGATTTTATTAGAATATAAGAAAGACTTATTTTTAGCTGGTTTTACCCAGAAACTGTTTTCTAATGCATTCCAAACCGGGGAGAAGTTTACATCAGCTCATTAGTAGAAAAGGTGTTGTATATAGTACCAGGCTTCAAAAGAACTGTGGTTTGTATGTTAGAGTGATTAAGAGCAGAATTACTCTTTAAATCAAGGTCAAGTAGATCATTTCAGACCTTTGTGTTTCAGTAGGAAATGTAAAACAATAACCGTGTTTCTTATTTTAGTAGCAAATGCTGTAAATGTTTGTCTTTGCATCCTATGTTTCATTGTAGCTCTCATTAAAGCTTTATGGACAGCAGTGGACTTCACAATATCATGACACAGCATATTTCAGAGCACCCTGTTGTTAATGATAATCTTTGTTTCTTTACAGTCCTGAAATAAAGTTATTGCATCATATTGGTGGATCCCAGTCGACCCCAAAAGGCCCTGGGAGACACCAGTTTGTGCTCTAATATCATGTTTTATTTGTTAGTCAATTTTCCTGATGCCACCATGACATGAAAATATGACCTCTGCAGCGATGGTTTTGAGAAAGCAAGTCACTGATACCTGGTTTAGGTTCACCACATCATCCTGAATAATGGTCCTCTGTAGGGTAACAAAGTAAAAAATAGCCTGCAGCGTGGTCATGATGATTACAGTGACTTGTTGTTTTGAGATAAAGCGCTGGACTCTGATTGGTCCTTTCTTGGTGATCACTGAATCTGAATCTCTCTATATAAGTCAAAGAAAGAAGCAGCCCTTCACCTGTCGACTGTCTGCTGCAACTGAGGTTAAACATGTTCTTTATACTGTTGGTTATCTTCCAGACCTTGGCTGTTGTGGTGGAGGGTGGTGTGTCAAGGAGTGCTGAGGCACTTGCTAATGGGAGAGTGAATAATAATGGAGCAGCAGCTGGCAACAATGCCAACCCTGGCGCTCAAACTGGGGTCCCACTGAATGGTGAACCCCTTGTGGCACGCTTAGTCCAACTTGGTGGCTCATTATTTATCCAGCCACTCGGGAACCAAGTAGGTCATCCTCCCCGGCAGCAGCTAATTCCCATTGGAGCTCTCCAACACGGTGGGGCGTTTCTTGTGGGGCAGGCAGGCGGAGCCAGTGTGAATCCACAGGTGCAGTTGGCTCAGGGTACCAGTGGAGGGCTGGTCACAGTGTTTGCTGTGCTGCCACAGGGAAATGCTGGAGGAGACCCACAGGGTGCCCTGTTGACTCCCGGCCAAGTGCAGCTGGTCTCGGTGGCCGGGCTGAACAACCAGCCACAGCTGGGCGCTGCTGGTGGGAGGTCAGCTGGCAGACTGAGGTTCCAGCGTTCAGTGGCCGCTCGCCTCAGGAGGACACAGCCTCCAGTGATGAAGGCGCCGGCAACTGAAGACGAGGAAGAATGCTCTGGGACAGAGGTGGAGGAGAAGCAAGCAAAATGAGAGCACACAGCTGTCAGGCATCACAGATATCTCATGATTAATCCTGATCCTGTCTTCTGTTCATGCTCGAACGTTACCTTTATAAATCACTGTCATCATAAGTAATGACCAATAAATGATTCAAGTCAATTGTTGTATCGTTGTTGAGTCTTTATTCCAATATATCAATAAAATACATGTTTGATTTCACATCATCCACAGCCCAAAATATGTCTGTCAAAGTGCACTTGAGCAAAACGCTGAACAACATCGACCAGCGTCATGGGTGTGGCACTTATTTTTTCTGTAAGAGACTGAAACAAATATGAACAAATTTCTATTTACAGTACACTGCCTGCAACTACTTGCAACATGGTTATTTGGGTCTCTAAATATGAAAAACATGCCTCACACATAACTCGCATCATGGCAGGATTCCCAGAGTAACAGATTCTTGTTTATAAAGCCTGTGAAAAAAATCTAAATGTCTCTATAAGCTCATGAACCAGACGTATAAAAACACTTGTGTTTGCATAATTACATCAGGAAATATCATTTGTCACAACATTAAACAGCAAACAGGAAGAAGATGTTACTTAATTTGAACTGGATGACAGTGTGTAATTAGTGTAAAGCTCCAGACCAGACTTCCACAGAGGGTGTTTACCTGGTCTGCTGTGGGCTGCCCAGTCAGCAGCAAAAAAAAAAAAAAAAAAACCTCTTTCCCAGACAGCCTCAGTATGTGACAACATACCCAGCCAGCCACACTGAGAATGAATGTAATGGCTCTCAACGTGTTGAGAAAATGTGCTGATGAAACATGACAGACAAATATCTGTTCCTGTCTATTCGTAACATGAGAGGTTTTTACAAATTAAAAGAGGTCTGACACTTTGTGGTCGTTACCGTTGAGTTGTTAGTACAATGTGAGTAGTTATTTCAGAGCTGGTGTAAGTAAAAATCAGCCTGAGACAAATATAAACTCATTGCAAATTACAGTTAGGCCTCCAGACATCATAAGCGTTTTAACTTTGCATTATAATACAGCAGCAGGAAACATGGAATTTGCACCTCTAAACATGAAACAAATCAGAAGATGTCATTCTCGCTTAGCTGTTTTCCTGAAGTCACAAACATCTTCTTGTAAACAGCGTGCTGCTTGCCAGGCAAATTTTTGTTTAAGTTTAAGCGTGCAAGCGTGTTTTTCATGGGTTCTCCATAAAAGCACTTGATGATGATGTCAGTTGTTTGCCTCATGTGACCACAACCCGCAATGGTTAGATGGTTCATACTGGTTTTGTAGACAGTAGCTTCCAGAAACCCCCACAAACCCTGCCCAAGACACTGAATCACTCCGTTGTTGTTTGTGGTCACTCAGCTGCGTCGAGAACAATGGTAGAGGGTTGAATTGGATGAAGTGTCTTTGAAAACTGGCGGCTCACTGTGTTAAATTTCTTTAAATCTTGTTCAGTAGAAAAAGAAGATGTCATAGTACAAGTTTCAATGACATGCAGGTGACAAA
>NTHP01000102.1:1058719-1071248 GCA_003416845.1 Oplegnathus fasciatus
ATAGTTTGTGAACGAGTCAGTGTTCTCCTCTCTAATTGGCTCATAATAATCTCTGGGACTGATAAAAGGTGCTCTAAATTCAGAGAGCAACTATAGTTCTCCTTTGGCACATAACATTTGAAAGAAGAACAAAAAAAGGTATGTATTGTGTAATTGAGATTTTATGTGTTATTCAGTTTAAAAGTGCAGAAATAACCATGTTCTAACTAACATCATGCATATATACCAAAAAATGTAGATTTTTTGAGCTATATGTATAAACTCTGGTCTTTTCACAGATTTCAGGCTGCAAAATGAAGCTTCTCCTCCTCACAACATTAGTAGCGACCGTCTGCTATGTGAGTACAGTTTATCTATCTATCTATCTATCTATCTATCTATCTATCTATCTATCTATCTATATTACACACAAAGCAGCGCATGTAACTTCTGGTCTCTTTATGTATTGCAGGTCAATGCAGGCAAGGTAAGAAACATTCCAGTAATTGAATTATTAATTGTTAATAGTTAATAGTTAATAACAAACGCTCTTTCTCCCCCTTCACACAGACACTGAGGTTGCTGGCAGCTTTGAATGGAGGAATGTTGCCAGGTGTGAACGGAGGAATGAATGGAGGACTGCTGGCAGGTATGAATGGAGGACTGGTGAACGGAGCAATCCCTGGGATGATGGCTGGAGGCCTGAACAGACCCATGGTAGCTGGTGGTGGGGCAGGTTTCTTTGGGCAGCCGCAGTTTGCTCAGGTCAGTCTGTCAGGTTGTCATTTTGAATATCTCAGTTTAACAGCAAAATCACCAAATTCACCAGTGTGTTTCAAACTAATTAAGACAAGTTGGAGTCTTAGATGTTATTTAAACTTTACATATATATGTAAAACTAATTCCTCTTTACTGTAATAATTAGGTTAGGTTAATCATAGATTATAATAGTGAAATGTGATTAAACTGGGTGTAAAAATAATGCTGTAAACAGATACAAAAACTTGACATTGTGACAAAAAAGAGACTTAATAATGCACAAAATATCCAGTATATGCATTAACAGAATGAATTAGGTAAAGACTGGTTGTTTTCTTTGAACTCTAACTACACCACAAGATGACGCTCTCCTGTTGGTCTCTGATGTCTTCATCATAGCTGAATTCATGATTTATTCTTCACATTATACAGCTACAATTATGCACAAAATATCTGATCTGATCTTTCATATAAACAATGTGGCAGTAATACTAAACAACAATGTGATATGAACAATCACATCTGTACCCTCTCTCTCCCTCTCAAAGTTTGTTCCCGGATTTCCTGCGTTTGCTGTAGCAGCCCCCGTTCCCAATGTGTACGGTGTCCCTGGAGTCAATGCGGTAAGTGTTGCACATACTGTGTAGTTGTGTCAACACACATCAAACCTCATTTCATATTGTGTCAGGCTTCAGAGTACCACACAAAAAGCATCAATTTCTGTCTTTTATTTGTCTATTGGCAGCTTCCTTTCGTGGGAGTCCCTCAAATGGCACCAGTTAATCCTCCTCAGCAGCCTCTGATGGTAATCCCTCTCCCTTTATCACTGATTTTCAGTCCACAGCACACTTTTATTACAGGTTACATGATGATTTGTAGAAATTCAACAAGTCACTTGAATCGCTAAATCATGTTGTCTTTGTTTAGGGGAACACAGGTGCCACCATGCAGCAGCAGCTTCCTGCTCAGCCTGATCCACTCAGAAGATTCAGGGTAAGAACCAAGTAAACTGGATTACTGCATGTGAATACTGATGAAAGCTACACTGGATAATCACTGTTCTCTGACTCTCCAGCGTCACATTATGAAACAGGACAACACCTTCAAGACCACTGTGGATACTCAGGTAAGTTACTGTGTCATTTACGAGCAAAGAAACAGATTGAGGTGGAGAGGATTGAAAACATCATCAACACTGTCTGATGTGAGTGTGTGAAGTCTCATTTGTTCACTCGCTGTTCACCTCCTCAGATTCCAGCTCCTACTGAAACAATGACAGCAACTCCCTGTGGCGGAGAAAGTCGTCAAGAAGATTATTAAGATGACTCTGTTAACAACAGCTTTTAATCAAATATGCAAGAATTATCAAAGTGATAATAAATCTTGACTTATACGATTTCGTCAATCACCAGTGATCATGGAATGTGTGTTATTGTGAAACTAACTGAAGAATGAATCTCAGTAGATAACAACTGATGGATGTACTGTATGTGTTAACTGTCCAATAAATTATTAGTATTATACCTTAAATTAAAGTTTGTTTTGTGGGACCCTCTGATTTTACACCAAAGAATTGAATCAGACAATTTTCACAAATAAGCTGTAATCATCATTGCAATTTATAGTGGATCTCTGCTGCCATCTAAGGGATAATGAGTATAACAAACACACGTAATAAGACAACATGAATCCACAATGTCTCATGAAGAATAGAATAAAAGATTAGCTGGATAATTGCACTGAAAAAAAACATGAAAAGTTTTGAACAAGGCCCAAAGGAAGATGAGCTTTTCTGGGTTTCACTCACAGCAGTTGAAGTTAAATCAGTCATCCTGTTTCATGAGACTGGGTGAGGACTGACAGTACATACCTGATGTAGATGTGAGCTGTGCTGGTGCGACATGAAAAATCTGTCAGATAGAAGCCTTTTTCATGGAAGACATTTTGACATGTCACAGCAGGAAAAGCACAGATGTAAATAACTGTCACACTGTCTTACTGGGACACTTGAATAGAACAGAATTAATGTTATTAGTAACACATAGTGGTGGTTATACTATTAAAGATTACATCATTAGATTATTATTACTCATGCATAAATGTAAAAGCAACATTTTACTATTGTAGTTGGTTGAGGTGGAGCTGATCTATTTTGTATAGAACTTCAACTGTTGATTATTCTCTTTAATTAATTGATTGTTTGGTTTGTAAAAATTCAGGAAAAAATGAGAAAAGCCATCACAGTTACCCAAAGTCACTCCTTCACCAAGTTTGCTTTGTCAAACCAACAGTGCAAACATCAAAATTATTGAAAATAAATTAAAATAATTAAAAGGAGAAAAATATGACATGTTTGGCATCCTTGCATTAAAATGACTTAAATGATTATCAAAATAATAATTAATTTTCTGTCAATAGACTTATCGATTAATCGACTAATTGTTTCAGCTGTACTTGTATAAACTGTTGGGTAGTTTAATTTAGAACAAAATGTCATATTTTATAAGCTCTTTGTATGCAAAATCCTTAATTTGTAGAGGAACTAGTGACCAAAGCTGCCAAATAATTGTAGTGGAATAAAAAGTACAATATTTCCCTCTGAGATGTAGTGGAGTTGAATTAGAAAGTGGCATGAAAAGAAAAGACTCAAGTAAAGTACAAGTACCTCAAATTTGTACTTAAGTACAGTACGTGAGTAAATATACACAGTTGCATTGAACCACTGGTAACATCTGTGATTTTCCTGCAACAACAAGTCAAAATATCTGCTCTAATAAAGGCCTGTTGGTCACATTTCAGGTTTAAAAACAAACAAGTTTCAGCTCAACTTTGACTGTTTTTACCTGAAAAAGAAGTTATAACCAAGCACAAAAAAACCCATACAAACATCAAAAGTGCATCAAAAAACATTTGAACTATTGCACAAGCAGTCCAACTTCTCCAGACAGACAAAAACACACAGCTGGTGCAACTTTTCCAGTTTTTTGCTGTGTATTCTCAACATGAATCCCAACTCAGTAACCATGATTTGCCAATTAGATGCCAACATCAGTCGGCGCACGATGAACAACTTGTGACAAATGTCTGATTATAAGCTCCCAGCTCCCAGCTCCTGTTTTCCTTTTTTTTTTCTCATGACAGGCCAAAAATCCTAACATCTGTAATTACACCCTGAATCAACACACTCTAACAAATGCACATAAACTTTACTTAAGAGAACATATAAGACGTGCATTATGTACACAGGTCAATTAAACTGAAAGTCAGTGAGTTCTGGCCTGTAAATGCAAAACAGTCAATGAAAAACTGGTATGTAATGTATGCAGGAAGCACATACAACTTTAAAATCAGATTCTTTAGAAGTTTGTTAACAATTTGACGCAGACCATGTCATGGTGTTTAGAGACATGACTTACACCTAATGACATACTTACCTCCTGTGTTGTAAGAGTCTGAGCCTGATGCCATGAGAAATGTCTGTCACACTGACCACACATTGTCTGGTTGGGTTGGCAGTGGACTATAACAGCTCACATGGACAGAATTTAAAAGAGATGTGGACGAGGTGAGGAGACAGGCACACAGAAAGTGAAATCAGAACCAGAGAAAAACGATAGAGAACGGTAAGGTGACTTTATAACGCTCATTGTTTGTTTTCTGTCATGGCAGGATTTTATGAAGTTTGACAAAATTATATGAATTCATGGAGTTTTTTTTAAACATGCCTCATGTTTTTACAGACTGTAAGACATCATGAAGCTTCAAACTGCCCTTCTGCTGGTCTGTCTATTCAGGACAAGCTTTGCTCTTCCAGTGAGTTAAAGCTCTGTCTTGCTAAAGTATATATTTCTCTTCTAAAATGGCTTCATGGAGATAAAGTGTTATTTTTAAAAAAAATTTTTTTACAGGTACAGATTGGAATTCTTGCAAGCAACAGCAATGAGGTAAATACAGCTGTTAAAACGTTTATGTTTGTTGGTTGCAGAGTCAAATTCCCTTGTTATTTAGGAATAATATTACCAAATTTAATACAACCTTTTTGTGTGTTCAGATCCTAAGACTGAATGGTCTAACTCTCGCAGCTCTTGGACAAGCACAGGTACTAGAGTGCATTCCTTCGTCAGATTAAAAACAATTTAACATGTGTGGACTAAAAAAATAATATGTATCCTGAACCACACCCCCTCCTCTCCAGGGGACTTCAATATTACCCCAGTTTGTGCTGCAGCAGCCTGATGTGCTGCTCACTCCACAGCTGGTGAACTTGAACCCTCAAATGGCTGGTCCCTTCGGCCCCCAGGGGCCCCAGCTGTTTTTCCCCAACCAGGGCAACCAGCTTACACCCATGCTTGTCCCCAATGGCCAGCAAGAGCAGCTTGGGCCTCCACAGGACCCCAACGCTCCTGATGTCCCTCTGCAAGCCCAAAACCCTGTTCAGGTACAACAAAGCAGCACGGAGATACAATGATAGTGTTGTCTAAGTTCTTGTGTTATCGCTTCAGCTGGTGCAAGGCTCCTCACAGTCATATAGAGAAATGAATAATTGTTTTAAATTTTCTTTAGATGTTTCCACATTTCCAGTACCCGCCTTATGGATTTCCTCAGTTTCCCAGACAGCAGGTATGAAGTAAAGCATATTGACCTGTGTGCAAGCCTCAATATCTTTATTCAGATGCTGACTGCAGATTTAAATTGATCCTATCATCCACAGGGCTTCCCTTACTATGTGCATCCTTACAGCTATCCTCAGCAGAGGAATGCTGTGGTAATGCAGCCCAACAACGGTCAGCAAAATCCGGACAGAACCACACAGAGGCCACAGCTCCCTCTGCAGGTAAGACATCAGAATCAGAATCAGCTTTATTGGACAAGTACGTATGTGTACACATACAAGGAATTTGACTCTGTTTTTTTCATTGCTCTCAATGTACTCAATGACATGAAGTCAAGAAAAGATGGTCCAATGTTATTCCTATTCTTATTTTTTTTTAAAAAACACAGTTCAGTGCATATTGACTACACATGCATACACAAACTTTGAACTAAGGTTAAGAACCAATGCGGCAGACTTTGATGACTAAAGACAAGGCTTAAGGATAATAGCATTGCCGCAGGTGTCGAGTCATGTGCGGCGGCTGTGATGAAACGTTGACTGTCTGCCCTGTTGACCACACGCTGTCTGTCTGGCTTAGCGGTGAACTGCTGAAATCATGTCACCTCAGTCGCCTTATTCAGAGTTGAATAAGTGTTATGTAACTACAAAATATCTGCACTGCTACAGTATATGATACCTTTTGCAGCTTATAAGTTACATTGCTCAGTATTATTGACCATTTTATTTGTTAGCTCATTTTTTTTTGCTATTGTTCAATATTGATTATTTTGTTTATTTTATCTTATTTTTTATTATCTGTTAATATCTATGGTTTTGTGTCTGAGGACCGCATCTGAAGGGGTCCATCTTCAAACTTAAAATTCCAAATAAAATATGTAGGTAAATACTTAATATATGTGTATACTAGGTACTGTAATCTAATTGTCCTGCATATCCTCCCATTTTAGCAGGCTTCCCAGCCTAAGGTTCAAACAGAAAAAGTGAGTGTACATTTCGTGTTCGTTTTTATAATTTCACCAAGGAAGGAGACAAGTGTGCACCAGTTCAGTCTAATTGCTGTGTTTTTGTAACTTTCTGTCCATATCAGACATGGCCACTGGGGACACAGAAAGAGTCTACTACAATTCCTCCTGATCCTCGTGGCGACACATCTGGCCCAGGAATTGATGAGGTATGATTTTATACAATGACACTCAACCTTTTACACTTTGATGTGTGTGCACACACACACAAAACCTTGGCGTCTGTTACATGTCACTGTCATTTAATTATGCAGGATTTTATTCTGAATATTACAACAACAGTTTTTTTATGTTTCCCCAGGGTCAATCCAACTTCCCCTTCCTGTTTGAGCCTTAGATGTCACCTGGGAAATAACAGCACTGTGATCAGGCAAAAATTAATTTCTGTTTGTTTGGCCACAGTCACTCATTCTTCTGCGAAATGTGCTGACTGTGCCATTCTTCCAAATGCAATTTATTTGTACTCAGTTCTTTTTATATTACACTGGAACTGTCTTGCTCGTTTCAGGAATCTGCTCCTCGCTTTCACAACATGTCAAATAAAGAACTTTGCCAAAGTCATTTGTTTAAGAATTTTATTGTGGTACACAGAAATTATGCTTTTACAGGAAAATGCCGAATTACATGAGTGATTTCCCAGAATATACCACAGGAAAGAAATCCATAATCTTCTTTAAAGTTTGTTGATCAAACTTGAAGCAGTTGGTGTCTTCCTGAGAAAAGTGTGAGATAAGAAAATGTGTCAGCAGCAGTCAGCAAATTGATGATCAGGTGAAACCTAAACAGTATCACTCCACTAACACTCTCACCTTTTATAGTTGTCAGTAATCTTCCTCCCAATTGTCTTTGTCTCCAACAAGCTTACTGAGGTCCATCTTGAAAATAAGAAAGATTTTCAAATTAACCACACACACCCAATCTCAAGTTACAGAAATGTCAATAAATGTGATAAAAATGATTTTGTATTAGGCTGATTCCAAATAATAATGTGCATAATATACCAGTTCATTATAAAGGGAAGTAGTAGGTCTATGACTGGTACATTTACTGGTGATTAAAGAGGTGCAACAAAAAGCCTCGGGCAGAAGTTGCGTAAGAGTGGGGATGGGAAGCAAGAATTTCACATTTTAATGACAAATATTATATAGAAAATCGATTCAGACATATACATGGTGCCATATGCATACAAATTGTCTGTACTCACAGGTTTCAAAACCCCATACTCAATGGAGACTTTGTTCTTCAAATGGAAAAAGAGGAATTATGATTATTATTGAAGACATATGTATAAAAAACTATATAATGAACAGTAAACATAAACATAAACAAACATCATTATCTTCATTCTGTCATGGGCAAATAGATTACCGGCTCCGTGGAGTTGTAGATGAGCTTCACATATTGCTGAAATTGAGATGAAGAGAAACAAAAATCATAATGCAGTTTTCTTTAAAACGTCTAAAATAATATTCTCTGCAAACCATATAACTGCAGTCCAAACAAACCAGCCAGAGTAGAAAATAATGTTTTTTTTACCCCAATCCTTGGAGGCCCATGTATTCCTCCCTGTGAAACAAGTAATAATAAAAATCAAACTTGCTGAGCTTTGATACTGCAATTATTGCTACAAAGAGTTAAATTACTTTTTATACCTTGTGATGGTGATGATGTCTTCTTCCACCATACTATGGATGGAATATCAGTCATTAGTATTCATTGGTAATGAAAATAATCTTTATAGTCTTTCCTCTGATTCTCTAACTGTGATAAAACTTTAGATTTAAAAATGGATTCTTCAGTCGCCTACCTTCGGCATCAAAAACATGTTCTCCCCCTGCAGGATTTTCACACAGAGGGTCAGCGGAATCATAACGTTTGATAAGATGGTGTAATTTACAACATGAAGTGAATAGTTCCACAATAAATGTTAAATCAAGCAACTAAATCCTATTATTTACCTCCTTCAGGGTTACATCAGTGACGTTCTATGGATAAAAGCCACATGTTTAGTTGAGAAATTGCAATATTCAGTGAAGTCTGTCATCTAAAAAAATGTATGCTGCATATAACATGTTTTTAAGACGTGATCTTACCTGAAATGTCACGTTGTCAACCTGAAAAGGAATAATAAACACAAGAAAATCAGAGTTTTTGCCAACTGTTCTTGTAAATTTTAAGTGTGTTAATATCACATTGAGAGATGACGGTAGGCCTACCTCGAACACAGTGGAAAACACCTAAAACAAGAAAGAAATAATTGTATATCATACTCTATTATAATGCAGAACAATACCGTTTTAGTTGGGATGTTTAAGTAAGTAAGTAAGGTTTTAAAGCACCTTCAGCTTCACAACAGCTTCACAATAAAAGACAAAGCAGAGACATTAAATATGGACACAATACACAAGTCAAAAATAAAATAATAATGAAAAGAAATAAAACTAAATAAGAGTGGGTTGCCTCCGAACAGAGCTTTTCTACCTTCCTGAAAGCCGTCAGTACATTATAATAGTTGTTATATGCAGTTGTATATACAGTAAATAGTTGGTATATGATGTAAAGTATGTAAAGTATCCTAGGCATCCAGACTAATGAAAAACAACATGAAGTTTGTGCAGCATTTTATATAACATCATTAAGTGAGTGGGCCACAGTTTCAGCACCCCCAACTCCAATCACATTCCCCTGTCCCTGGTCAGGAGTGAACCAAAGAGTTTAATGAGGTAGAGACCCAAGTGAACTTACCAATGGACCGGGGTTCCCCCTGTTGGGCCACCTGCCTCCTGAAGGTCCTTTGGGTCTCCAAAAATGCCTGCCGAGCTAAACACATTATATCTTGTTTGTTAAATGCCTACACACAAGGCAGAAATGTAAAAACAACAATTTGTGGTTTTCGAGGGAGTTATAAGGTGTAACTGTCAATTGATGAACAGGTTATCCGTCTGCCCAGCACACTGGTTGCCTGGCAACCTCACTGTGACAAACAAGACTCTGGGAGACTGGCTGTTGTTTGCCAGGAAATAGCTACAGTATATCATTTACCCAAAAATGTCATTTTACTGTTTGTGGACTAACTAAATAAACAAAAGCAAATAAGAGCATTTCCCAAAATGATCAACTATTCCTTCAATAACGACTTTCAAACTGAATATAAATAAGAACTTGTTGTAAATACCTGTCTTTTGCCCCGGAGGGAAACTTGAGGTGTCCCCAGTTGGCGGCCATTCCCATCAGTCCCTTTCATGAGTCCCAGTGGATTTCCATTACCTGGTCTTCCAGTGGGCCTGTTTGGGTGCCGTCTGCCATCTGCCATTTGGGTGGGCATCACACCTGTCTACCCCGTGCAGAAAAGAGACTCACTGATTATCTCTAACTACCATCTCATCACAATTAACTAATAACTGTACGACTTGGAAGAACTATTCATGTCTAGTCCTTGTTACCATAGAGTCCTCATCCTGCTTGGGTCCACCAGCAGGCGGAAACCTTTCACCCTGCCATGGTTTCCAGGAATCTGGCTGAAAAAATGAAGAACAAAATTATAGATGACTAGTTTAAAATGTTTCCCTTTAGAATATACATATTTTTATCATCAGAAACAACACTCACACGAACAGCTGCTGCGGACAAAACTAGGGCTGCAATACACAAGAGCTTCATTGCTTCTGAAGGACCTGCAAGAAAATATCAACACTAAATTGGACTCTTAACATGAACCTTACCAGTTTATGCCTTAAAACCGACCAGACATTTCACAAAGCAAGTCGCTTACTGTACAGCATCTACTGTAACACTCACCTGTGCTGTGCAAGTATGTGTGCGGCCCATCATGCGTTGATACTTATATCAGACATCGGACATTGAGACACACCACACATTTCTCAAAACAACACATCTTAGTCACACTTAATCATGTGCAAAACAGTAATTACTTGTTTGGTAATATCTTCTTAATTGTCTTTGATCCCCATTCTTAGCAACATTTCATGAAGACAGTAACGATGACTAGCCCTTTCATGCATGGCGTCCGCTACAGTGGACAGATATTTGGAAGCAATTTTGAGTTTTTTAGATTTAAGTTGTAGTACCATGTCACAACTACTAGATGGTGGACCCCAAAAGCGTAGTCTACAATTCCATGTGATTATTATTTTTGTATGTCTTTGTTGTTTTGAGATATTGCATCATAAATTCAAAATAGCAGAGGGAAGAGGAGATGCACCAAGTACCTGAGGAATAACTGTTCAATCCTTTTATTCTCATAAAACTAGAAAAAAAAACAATTTTTCAAATATTATAAATAGATAAATATATATAATATATAAAATAAATATATAAATATTTTTTTCACTAAATAAGATGTTAGAAATACTTATATCCAGATTTAAATAATATTTTTCTTATACATTTTTTTCTGTGACTGAAAATACACCTGTCCACTCCAGGGGACGTTATGCGCCAAAGGGTACTGGGCCTATATGTAGATTCCACCTTATTTTGTATGTTTTATTTGACATTATGATATAATTTACACTGTTATAGTTTTATGTGTATTCATACTATTTGCTCTTAGTAAAGGTTTTAAAAACATATGTTTTTTTCAGACACATACTGCGATCCTTGAATCACATTTTACTCCGTTGATGCATGGTGTTCACTGTAGTGGATAAAAAAAATAAAATATATTGAAATATAAAAAGTTATTGGCATGATTTTTCACTTGTTTAAAAACAAACATTAAAGCAAATATTACTTTATGATTTAATAATTCATGCATGAAAGAGCTAGTAACAATGATTAATAATAATTAGATAATAAAATTGGAAATAGGAAACCTCTTTAGATAATTTTAAATTAGTGTACTGTACATACTTATTTGGGTAGTAGAGGTAATAGCAGGAAGTCATTTCCTAAAACAAGAGAGGCAAAAAGAAATGCACGCTTCATTGGGTGTTGTCTGTTACCTGCTAAAGCCACTAAGTCACCTGATTTGTAATCACAAGACCAGGTATTCCCATGTGTGGCATCTGTTTTCTGATTTGCCAATACTGAAGGGTGGACTATGGTATATCATTATGTTGTGAGCTATTAAATGAATGCTACATATCATACGGTCCATGTGTGGTTTCTGTCTGATAATTAGCCACACCTTGAAATGTGGAGGTGGAAGATTTCCTAATAATTGCAATTCCCAACAATGCTGTGTGCTAATGAGATGACATCCACTCCTGTAACTGTATATAAGCTCAACATTCAGAGCAACACTACAACAACCTCCTCAACCATCTGCGAGACAGTCTGCTGAAGTTGTGAAGACTTGAAGGTAATTATNTGCTACATATCATACGGTCCATGTGTGGTTTCTGTCTGATATATTAATCACACTTTGAATTGTGGAGGTGGAAGATTTCCTAATGACTGCAATTTCCCAACAATGCTGTGTGCTAATGAGATGACATCCACTTCTGTAACTGTATATAAGCTCAACATTCAGAGCAACACTACAACAACCTCCTTGACCGTCTGCGAGACAGTCTGCTGAAGTTGTGAAGACTTGAAGGTAATTATATGAATCTCTTGCTTCTGTATTTTCTGTGTGAGGTGGGGGGAATGGTGATTTTGCTGATATTTTGGAAAAGATGCTCATCTGAGCAAGTCTTTATTATTTTCTTTTCAACAGGTGTGATCACTGTAACCATGCTGAAGGTAGCACTAGTGCTTGGATGCCTCCTGAGCCTCGCTCTGGCTCAGCCTGTAAGTGTGACATTCTCATACTCAGTATCACTACCACTGTTCTNAATTTTGGACCGACTTGTTAGACAGCGCTCTCCACCACCATCATCAAAACACCAACTGAGGGAATATCTTTTGGAAGGATGGTGTTCATCCCTCCAGTAGAGCTCCAGAGACTTGTAGAATCAGTGCCAAGGCGCATTGAAGCTGTTCTGGCTGCACACGGTGGCACAACACCTTACTAACACACTTTATGTTGGTTTTTCCTTTAATTTGTCACCTGTTTGTAGATCGAGAGTTTTAACACCTTCACTGTTTCCCAACACCTCTGAGTCTGCGTCTGTCGGACTCTTGTGAGGACTGTGGTCCGAATGAGCCACCACACACATGGTTTCTTCACATTTCACACCATTAAGAAAAC
>NTHP01000102.1:1091317-1203558 GCA_003416845.1 Oplegnathus fasciatus
TGGAAAAGTTTCATATGTAGTTTCACATCATTATATACAATATTACTGTATCTCTTAGCTCTACTTTACTCTGTGTCTTTTATACTGTAGTCTGTAAAGTGGATATATAGTTAAATATTAGCTGCCGATTGGCTTGTTCATCATTCAAACAATAAATCAGCTATTGGGCAACAATCCACCCCTTTTCTCTGCAATACATTTTTCTGATGGGATTGCATGAGACCAGTATAGCAAACAAACATAATGCTTTAATTGCTACACATGGCAGCACATGGGTTACAAAGACATGTTTGGACACTTGTTTTGTAAAGACATTGTTACGTTGCAAAACATATCAGGTGATCTCATGTCTTCCATATATGTGCCAGGCTGAAAACTGGTTCTGCACTAACGGCAAATCACAGCATTGTTTCTGTACTGAAAGAACCAGACATTCTACATGTGGTAACAATACAAACATGGCCAGGATAGGATCTTTGCATTTATCTGCAAGTCATTTGCAGTGATTTTCATGTGACAAATTGGTTTGTAGCCCTTTTCGCAGTGTCTATTTGCACCCGTGTATAAATAGGCACACGGCAGCTATACAGCTATTTACACCTGGCACAAAAAGTGTAAACACTGGCTGTGTTTCACCAGTGGTTCCACTTCCCCTCATCCACTTAGTCTTCAGGCCTTTCTGCTTTAGGAAGACCATGGATGAAGGAAGTCATGGTGGTTGACTGGATCAAACATAGGCCTTACACCCATGAAACTGGGGTTTGCATCCCATCAGGACCAAAGTTTGACTTATTATTTTTAGACTTAGTTCACTTATTATTTTTAGGTTTTTTTGGGGGGTATTTTCAGTTTTCAGTCGCAGTTTGGTTAGGTTTAGGCAACAAAACTACTCGGTTAAGTTTAGGAAAAGATCATAGTTTGGGTTAAAATAGACCCTTTCGCAACGTTAACCACGTTAGAAAGCCTTAATGTGTGTCCGGGTGCAAATAGCATTATTGTTGTGGACACCCGGGTGCGTGTCTCTGCCACACTATATAGCCACATTGGCTATTCCACCCCTGGTGCAAATAGTATTGTTGGATACAGACACTCGGGTGCTAATAGCATCTGCCTTCTCTTTTTTTAGANTGCAGAAGTGATAAAATGGAGGTATAAATGGTAGTTATAAATATATATAAGCATATATAAACAGAGATGTAAACAATATAGACAGAGATGTAAAAATATATAAACAGGAATGTAAACAGGTAGTAACCAGCAAGTAATAGCAGTGGGGTGAAGTGACAAGTATTAGTAAGGTGCAAGTGAAGTGAAGTGACAGTATTGAGCTTGAGAGCTCAAGAGTTCAGCAGTCTTATGACCTGAGGGATGAAGCTGTCCCTGAGCCTGGTGGTGCAGGACCGGATGCTGTGGTATATATATCAACCATATCAACTTAAAAAAGTGATAATATATCAATGTTGTGTTCATAACTTGTTTTTGCTGCCCCCAGGTGGCCAAAAAATCAGTTATTGCAGGTTTAAAGTCTCATAATGGCAAACTCAATTCAAACGGCAAATGGCAAACATTACTTTAACGTGACATTACTTTGAACAATATATATGGTATAAACTCCATGTTGCTCTTTTATGTTACATTTGTCATTATGATTAATACATGTGAGGCAAGTGAATCTTTTAAACTTTTGCACAGTAGCGCAGGTGAGGTGCAACTAAAAACCCTTTCCATGCGACTGTAAGCAGGGCGGGGTGAATACTCTTGCAGGTTTGGAAAGTTTTAGTGCAGTTCAGAAAATGCCTGTGTTGATACACGGAAAAGCAGCATTATTTCTCAAAAGTCATTTATTATTTTTCCCTAACTTTACTCTCATAGTTTCCTCTGTCTTCAGTTTCCTCTGTCTTCATTTCCCTCTGTCTTTCTGTCTCTCTACTTGTCCCTGGCTCCAGTTCTCTGTCTATTACACCACAAAGTGTTGAATTGCTTCTTTAATGCTCAAAATTGATCAACGCCTCATGGCAGGAGCCCAAATTTCACAGATATTACAGTTTTATGCTTGTCTTTCAGTAGTTTGCTGGCCCATTTAAAGAAGAAGAAACAATATGAGTTTATGTGAGTTTATGTGTAGGTGATGTGTATTGCTAATGCAATCTGGAAAGAACAAAGTCATGTTTTACTCAATGTAATTTATAGAGCTGAATCATTTCTGCATTAGAATTTCTTTCAAATCGTACTTTTAACCATGATGAATATCATTAATGTCAGCATTTGCACAATTTACAAACTAAAGGTGACAACAGATAAATTCACTTGAGAAAATAAATACCAACTACCAATTATTATATTGAGTCTTTTTTATCTTGATAATTGCCAATAAAAACAGGTCATTAATACATTTATCTCTTTTTACATCTACATATTTTATTTTATACTGGGTGATTTTGACTCAATTAGATATCACAGTATTTTTTAATTTAACACCTTGACACAAGTAATGTGAATGTGACAGTGAAGCAGGTAGATGGAGATTTAATGAAAATTGTTTACATTTATATGAATGTAATAAATAAATAAAAACTGAATAACTAAAAGTTAAAGTCACAGTTAAACAATTAAAATGTTTCACAAGTTTAAAACAGTTTAACTGGATCAATGAATTGTAGTGCAGCTTTTCATTCTTGGAAAAGTTTCATATGTAGTTTCACATCATTATATACAATATTACTGTATCTCTTAGCTCTACTTTACTCTGTGTCTTTTATACTGTAGTCTGTAAAGTGGATATATAGTTAAATATTAGCTGCCGATTGGCTTGTTCATCATTCAAACAATAAATCAGCTATTGGGCAACAATCCACCCCTTTTCTCTGCAATACATTTTTCTGATGGGATTGCATGAGACCAGTATAGCAAACAAACATAATGCTTTAATTGCTACACATGGCAGCACATGGGTTACAAAGACATGTTTGGACACTTGTTTTGTAAAGACATTGTTACGTTGCAAAACATATCAGGTGATCTCATGTCTTCCATATATGTGCCAGGCTGAAAACTGGTTCTGCACTAACGGCAAATCACAGCATTGTTTCTGTACTGAAAGAACCAAACATTCTACATGTGGTAACAATACAAACATGGCCAGGATAGGATCTTTGCATTTATCTGCAACAGTCATTTGCAGTGATTTTCATGTGACAAATTGGTTTGTAGCCCTTTTCGCAGTGTCTATTTGCACCCGTGTATAAATAGGCACACGGCAGCTATACAGCTATTTACACCTGGCACAAAAAGTGTAAACACCGGCTGTGTTTCACCAGTGGTTCCACTTCCCCTCATCCACTTAGTCTTCAGGCCTTTCTGCTTTAGGAAGACCATGGATGAAGGAAGTCATGGTGGTTGACTGGATCAAACATAGGCCTTACACCCATGAAACTGGGGTTTGCCACATTGGCCACATTGGCTATTCCACCCCTGGTGCAAATAGTATTGTTGGATACAGACACTCGGGTGCTAATAGCATCTGCCTTCTCTTTTTTTAGATGCAGGCATGTGGGGTAAAGATTGTTGCTCTGGTTGTGGTCATGATGCTGGTCTCCAGCNTTTCGCAGTGTCTATTTGCACCCGTGTATAAATAGGCACACGGCAGCTATACAGCTATTTACACCTGGCACAAAAAGTGTAAACACCGGCTGTGTTTCACCAGTGGTTCCACTTCCCCTCATCCACTTAGTCTTCAGGCCTTTCTGCTTTAGGAAGACCATGGATGAAGGAAGTCATGGTGGTTGACTGGATCAAACATAGGCCTTACACCCATGAAACTGGGGTTTGCATCCCATCAGGACCAAAGTTTGACTTATTATTTTTA
Source organism: Oplegnathus fasciatus (assembly GCA_003416845.1). NCBI lineage: Eukaryota > Metazoa > Chordata > Actinopteri > Centrarchiformes > Oplegnathidae > Oplegnathus > Oplegnathus fasciatus. The sequence goes on from NTHP01000102.1 coordinate 1,095,183, forward strand.
GACTTAGTTCACTTATTATTTTTAGGTTTTTTTGGGGGGTATTTTCAGTTTTCAGTCGCAGTTTGGTTAGGTTTAGGCAACAAAACTACTCGGTTAAGTTTAGGAAAAGATCATAGTTTGGGTTAAAATAGACCCTTTCGCAACGTTAACCACGTTAGAAAGCCTTAATGTGTGTCCGGGTGCAAATAGCATTATTGTTGTGGACACCCGGGTGCGTGTCTCTGCCACACTATATAGCCACATTGGCTATTCCACCCCTGGTGCAAATAGTATTGTTGGATACAGACACTCGGGTGCTAATAGCATCTGCCTTCTCTTTTTTTAGATGCAGGCATGTGGGGTAAAGATTGTTGCTCTGGTTGTGGTCATGATGCTGGTCTCCAGCTGTTTGGTAAGTCACAACCTTTCTGTACGCTACATTTACAAGGACACACTCTGGAAGTCTTACTGTTTGCTTTTTGTACCATTTCATTAAAATGTTTTGCTTCATTTTAAAAGCTAATACTACCCATATGATTGAGAAGCGCTCAAGTGAGGAGGTCAGTATTTAGTTTGAATGCAATGATGTAAATGTATTTTATTAATTTTATGTATTAGAAATAAGTTCTTGTATACCTTTTTTCCCCTACAGAATAACAACAACCTCTTCACCCAGCTTACTCAACTGCTCCAGTCCGTGCAACTGCGGGCTCCAGCTACGACAACTGCAGCACCATGACGTGATCATGCTCTGAATAAATAACTTACTAGCTTAATACAAATGAAAGCAATAAAGAACCTTTAAAATGAACTTCATTTCCTCCCGGTCTTTTTTTTCTGAGGGTCTAAGATCTGAATATCTTGTACAAAAAATATGAACAATTATGAACAAGTGGGGGGAACATATAAAATCTACTGGTGCAGTTTTAGTCCGACACGATGACAAACCTTTTTGAAACAACAGTTATAATACCAGAATAAAAAAGCTGCATGAAAAAAACAAAACACCAGTGTTCAAGCACAGACAAGAATTGCCATAATAACCCCACTGCAGGAACTAAATATATTTCACACGACGACTCATTCTACCTGCAAATTCAATGAGCAGGAAAACAGAAAAATGCAACATATCGGGTTATGTTCAATATGGTGTCCTGCAGACCTCTTTGATTCTGTTTGATTTCATGGATTACATGTGCACAGCTTAGAAAAGTCAGATGTACACTTAATTTTTCGTAGGCACCTCGTGGGAGTTTGTTGTTTATTAAGCAGCGATGATGTGAAGATGTGTTGAAGAGATTTCTGCTGACACCAACTTACTTGTATAAAAAGGTTTATTACAAAAAGCACAGCATCAAAACAAGCACCATGGATGAGAGGATCCGAAGCCAATATGGATCTCTCTCCGAAACGGCTTTGTCTGCCCAGTTATATAGGGTAGTTGTTATTGCAAAGATGAGGTAAGCTATAGACCAAAACAATCCCATTTAAGGAGAGAAATATCAGGAAGAACGAGAGGGACCGAGAGGCCCACTTTCTTATGGAATGTGACCGTTCAACCTGTACCCTTAACGTAAACCATATAGAACACCAGATACCACAAGTTCAAAGTGAAAATCCATAAAAATCTTTATATAAACACATTCATGCTTTGATTCTCCCCATTAGTATCTGTCCCCCACTTAATGAAATCTTTTGCGTTGGCAAATTGCTCCTTTAAACTGTGTCAGCAGCTGTTTCTGGTTTTGTACTGAATTTCTTTCCTCGTAAAATTGGGTTTCCCTGTGGCGATGCATCTTCATCTCGATTTCACACCAGGGATGAAAACACCATCACTGGAATTTTTATGGTTTGTTTTAGCAAAGGACCGCTAAAAAAACAAAGTGGCAGTTTCCTAATGACAAGAGATCAGCTTCCTCTGTGATCTTATCTCACAGTGGTGGTATTTAGTAATTTCCTCGTAGATAGACACATTCTATATTACAAGAGCAAGAGTGGTTCCTTTAGAATAAATGGAAAAAGACCTGGGGAGTGGCACGAATAGACTTACAGAAAATCAAATTTTACCAACAAAAAAGAGAGAGACAGAAAAACAGCACGCACGTTGTTTGTTTGGAAATGATCTCTAGAAAATACTGTGCAAAAAAAACTAATTACCAACTAAAATGCTGCAATAACTTAAATTCTAGTTCAGTTAGTCTGTGTAAAGCTTGGCTGTGTATCATGATAGTAAAGACAATACAGGTCCTAGTTTTATCATCACATGTCAGACATCGTGTGACTCCTGCATTACTAAATATGTAGCGTGTCAGGAAACTACACATCATGAAACCCATTGCCAAGAAGCTTTTTATGAGCTTCTTGTCAATGATGTGTCAATCAGATTTTTTCCTGATTCATTTTGCTCTTGTCCCCAAGGGCAAACTTCTCTGTTTTATGACATATATTCTGAAGATGTCACCTGTCAGAAGCAAAATTTTTGTTGTGATTTTTTTTTCCAGTGGAAAATCAAGAAAACAAAAATGTTATCATGTATTTAAAATGTTGCTATGTGGTGTCTTCAGTCCCTTTATGTAGTATATGCCATGCTCCATCCATTTTCATCTTATCCGGGGGGGCAGCAGGCTGAGCAAGGTAGTCCAGACGTCTCTCTCTCCAGCAATGGTTTCCAGCTCCTCCTGGGAGATCCCGAGCCGTTCCCAAGCTAGATGAGATATATAGTCTCTCCAGCATGTTCTGGGTCTACCCCGGGGTATCCTATCAGTTGGTCGTGCCCAGAAAACCTGTGTGCTGTGAAGCATGAAGCCTTACAGTGACAGCAAATACTCAGAATGATGTTAAGCTCTAAAAAGTCAAATATTCTCCCATTTGAACCATCACTTTTCTGCCTTTATATATCAGCGTTTTAATATCAGTGTCGGTCTTCACACTTTTGCCCATCATTGTGAAATAAAAACTTTTTAAATCTCAAGATAGTCAAAGATAAAACCTCTGGAGGACGCTTGCAACAGGTCGTAAAATTTAATGACTGCTATAGAGGAAATAAAAGAGGTCCACCATGAGTAAACAAGATGATTGCAGTATTTGGAAAGGATTGAGCAATTATTGTTTTGCAGGTGGAAATACAGCTCCTGGCAACAGATATTACAGTTTCGCAAGTACTGAGTACTTCAACAACATATCAGTCTTCCCCAACTTTGACAGCAAATATTCAAATTCTTTTCTAAAAAACTTTAATGACTTATAGTGTGTTAATATTCTGCTTTTTACTCAGAATTCAAATATATTTAAACAAGAGGAAGTCTGTGGTTGTGTGTTTGTGATCAGCTGTACAAACTGGGCTTCTTGGTTAATTCAGCTCAGCATGTGACAGAAAGTACTTTAAGTCTATTAGGATTATAAACAGGATGTGGGCCTTTAATATTACAAAAACACAGTCTAGTCTGGTAATGAAATTGTGTTCACGCCTATTTTGGTTTTGTCTACAGAGGCTGCTAAGAGACGGACCACATCTGACATGAAGTAACACACCTTTGAAGTGCGAGAGCAATGTGGGCACACCGAGGCTGTTTAAAAGCTAATGGAGCTTCCTGAAGGGACCAGCTTGACGGTGGCGAACACAGGCTTCATATTTTGTTCATTATTAAGCTGTTTACACTCGTACTCTACTGTGGCACGCAGGCAGCTCTAACTATCAAAGGATTTGAATTACAGTTTGAAGTGCAAGATGAAGTGTTTTCTTCTGATGATTTTCTACTTGATCAATTCCACCGTATCTGTAAGTACAAAGAAATTAATAAATACTCTTTTCTTGCTATTATTTGTATGACTTAAAAATGATTGTTCAGCTAATATGTCAAACAAACCAGTATTTTATTTAATGATTTTTGCAGAATTGTCATCATCATAGCAGTGATTCAGACAGTGATGAGGTAAGAATGAACTCTCATCACTATAGTAGTGAGTCTGACAGTGATGAGGTAAGAATTCAATTAATCCTATCATTTATCAACTATAGTAAAGCAAAACAACAATCTTTTATAATTGTTTTTGAAGTATTCTATTGTGTTTATTTTTTCTTACTGAAGAGAGGCAATCGTTACCCGGTGTTTCGTCCGTTTCCTCCCTGGTCTTCCTTCCCTTTCTGGACTCTGTTTCCTGGTCTGCGGCCACAGCCACCACCTGCTCCTACCCCACCTCCAACTCCAGCACCAACACCAACCCCAACAACAACCCCAACGCCAACCACAACCACAACCACAACTCCAACAACAACCCCAACGCCAACTCCAACCCCAACAACAACCCCAATGCCAACCACAACCCCAACCACAACCCCAGGCCCGGTGACCACCCCCACCCCACGAGGAGACAACGGGTGAACTGTACTGATCTGAGAGCAGGAATAGCTGATACTCAGTGATATAGAAATGTTGTGTGTGTGTGTTTTTTGCATTTACATATGTTGGTAGTATTTTATCACGCTGAAGACATGTTTGAACCAGATTTTATTGACTTTTAAAAAACATATTAATACATTTGTCAGGATGTTTTTACATTTCAGTATTGGTTCAGCAACCTTTCCACTTTCTCACGTATTTTTCTGTTCACTCTTTTCATGTTTATCACTTTTCATATAATGTAATCAGCATCACGTGTCCACAGTCCATATAAGAACCTGAAGAATGTAGTGAGATATTGTGATTTGGAATTTGATGTAAAATTGAGACAGGCTCTTCTTCAGGGTGTAATTATGAGTTTTGTTGGAGGTTGGTCTCAGGAGACACCTATGGGAGGATGCTGACGACACGCCGGTGTAATACCCACTCAGTGGGCACACACATCACCATCCCTGGATCAACACAGCTTAAGAAAGGGATGAGTGTTGAGCCTTTAATACCTGACTCTTTGCTTCAACGGTGAAGTCTGTCACACAGTACTTTTTATCATGACTCAGCCTCTCCCATTCCCATTCATTGCACTGCACTGCCAACTCTTTGCTGCATTTATTCACAGAAACTTTGACAAAATATGTACATTATAAATATATACCTGTTTCTTACAGCTTGACGTTTTTGCCAGTGGGTTTTGCACAGCTACTCATTATGAATGTAATCTTATTTCTAAGTTTGTTAGAATGTCAATTTAACCTGCAAACTTTGTTAAATAATGTAAACCAGCCAAACAACAGGCACAGGTTGATGAAAATCAATACTTTTTAATCATGCACTGAATAATGACTTTTCCGTGTTTTATAATTTGTATTTGATGGTGGTTTTGAAAAATAAAATTCAATTTGAAACAAGATACATGTCAAGGTAGCATTAATCTTAATTTAGGGGTGTAGTGGCATCATCTTGTCTGTCTGTCAGCCAGTTGGTTGATACTTTTTTTTTTTTTACATACTCCAATATGACTAAACCATGGCAGACATGTCATATCATGTGTTGAGCACCTTGTATTAAAAAGCATCATAAGAAGAAATTATGATCTATGTTATTTTACATTCCATTCCAATTACAATAACAATCGTATAAGTCTGTTTTGTGTTGTTTGTGCCACACCAACTTGTCTCATCACTCATCCCTTAGGACATTTAGTGATAAACAAATAAAATAAATTTTTCCATCTCTCCACTATAAACGCTTTGTTGTTCCAGTAAGTGGTGTAGCTAAAACATCAGATATGTTTTTTATGTCAATGAGAGGTGCATTTTGTGACATTTTTACCAAATCTGGCAAGTACATAGCTTACCCTGAGCTAGCTTGAATTTGGTACTTAGTTGATTGTTAATTTGGTGACCATACATACTTGAAAGGAGGATTTCTTTGGCCACAGTCCGAGGATGAAGAAAGCAAGCAGGCCGTAAGTTGATTCAGAATTCAGGCTGATTTATTGGCATGCACTGTCAGAATACAGCATGTACATGGAGACATCATATTCCGCAAAGCACATTAGAAAATCCAAGTACCTCATATAGGTCAGAGACATGCATCTGTGTATGTCTGGAGCCGTATGTCTGTGTGTGTGTATGAGTGTGTGTAACTGGGATGAATGTGCTTCATCTAGGATGAGAGCGAGGAAGTCCTGCACTCATCTCAGGGACCAAATATGCATCACAAGGCCTACACATTGTAAACTCTTGTATTGTTCCCTTATATGGAGCCAAGGAAGGACTCTTACATGATGTTGGACCCCACACATAGCTTGTGTAACTGTCCTCTGTATGACTCTCCAGTCCTTACATCCAAAGAGAAATGTGTGAATTGAGTCTGCAAATGTATAAAAGTATGTAGAAGATATGAAAGCTAATACAGAATGATTATAAGTAAACAATGATTGTGAGAATACACATACAACAACATAATAAATATGATTTATTGAGATCAGCAAACAGGTATTATACAAATATCACCTATCAATACTGCAACGTAGATTCATTTACAATGCAAAGTTGAAGTACTTGAACTCATTTTATGTTTTTTGTAAGTTAAAGTAAACTGTCAGAAGTATATTCAGATTCATAGTATATTTAATTATTTTAACGTATAAATATTGTATATTAAGATGAGACTTTATTGAAATTCACATGTTATAGCAGAACAAGAAACAGTCTGAAGAGGTAGGAAACTGATAAAGAGCTATTTCAAATAATAAATATAACCAAATAAGAAAATTAAGTAAATGACATTCAAAAGCTATAGACATTATACACATTACAGTATATCCCAGGCCAAATATGTAAGATGACTTGAGCATTGTGTAGGAAGCTGTGCAAATACAGTATACATGTGTGGAAGTAAAGAGTATTCCCAATACTCTAATTCAGTACTGTACAATATAAACTAACAGTGATTCAACCATTTGCCAAAGACATAATAGTCAGGTGGATTTTACACTGAGTCAAGCATCATAGCTATGAATAAGAGTGAGTGTGCATCTGTTATTACTGTTGGTCATGTAATATAATGGTTATCTGTCCAGGGTGTCACCTTTCTTCATAGTGCATGCTGGGATGGGCTCCAGAAACACCTGTAAAACAGCAACAATACACTATGAGTAAAGCAAATGAAGTATTTCCTACTATTTGGTCTTTTCTATCAGAACGCTGAAATTTCCAGCTGTTGCGCAGCTATTCTTGGATGAAATTTAGATCCTTGAAAAAAATGTTTTTTCTTTTTGCCTCCAGCTTTTGTCTGCCCCCTTGTGCACTTGTGTATACTTGCAGTCTCTGTCTGGGACAAGCTGAAAAGACATACAGTAAATGTTCAAACTCACCACTTGGTGACAAGATTTGTCCTGTCTTCTGTGTCTGGGTTTCAGGTACATGATGATAATATGCAACATCCTGAACATTAAGATGTGTTTCATTGATTTCTTTGTGAGTTGCATTAATTTATTTACTTTTCTGCAGCGTTTTATAGATTCTGAATTTATAGATTCTAAATTTCTGCTGTAAGCGCTCTTCAAATGGCCACTTGTGGGCGAAGTTGTTGCCTGATGAAGGTCCGTGACTAAAATGATATACCTACTTTTCTACTATTTCCTTATTCATCCTTATTTCTCAGTTTCGTTGCACATTACACATATTTGGTTTGACCCTAATCACAACACTGAGACACTGACACATCAGCCGCACCCACAGGTGCTCTGAGTAGCAGGAAAACCGCAAGTCCTGCATTCTTGTGTGTTTGTTTATTCATTTCTGTAGACATTACAGCATTGTAATTAAAGGGAAATAGGCAGTTTAGGGAATTCTGTGGATTTTCTTTGGTTTCCACCTCATTGTTTCATTCACAGCAGAAGATTACGTTGAATTTGTCTGTTTTTCTTGTCATGTCTGTCATGTCTGTCATGTCTGTCATGTCTGTTCTGTCATTGGTTGTTTCAGTCTGTGAGCAGTGCATAAGTCAATGCCCCTTCTCACAGTGGTTCATTGAATTTACTCTAAGTGCTCTAAGTGGACATTCCTTTCAGCTTTCATTGATCTTGTGGGAACCAATTCAAAAAAATTGAAATGGAAATGACTATCGTAATCGTATTGTCATGTTTTACCATAATGGTGTCTGCAGTACCAGTAAGTAGGTTCATTTCATTGACTATATTTTAAAACCAAGATTTGAAATGTTATTTTCACGTTGCGTGAAATCTGCTGTTACAACGATCATTTTGGAAATTTTCTTTTACATTTTCAGGTCCGTCCTGATGTCCTTCCTCCCCTCCTTTCGCGAGGAGGAGTCACTCCAGCTCAAAGAGTTCAGCCTGTTGAAGTCACAAACCAGAAACCTGATGCTCAGACGCCGGCTCCGCTTTCCCCTATTGTGGAGCAACCACAGCCTGGGGTCTCCCACCAGGGTGGGCCCCAGTTCCTGCCTCCCACACAGTACTACACATGGGCTCCATTAGGGGGCAGTCCAATGATCATCCCTCTGCAGCCGAGCATCCATGGATCTCAGCCTGCTAACCAGCCGACACTCCCACAGCAGCCTCTGGTAGGACATAAAGAGGAAAAACATCTGCAGAAAACTTTACAGCCAAAAAACAATATATTAAACCCTATTTTAAAGCTATTTTCAATTTCTTCTTATTATTATCATTTTCTTACTTACAGCAATGACATAAATCACAGAGATACTGTTCAGTGAATCAGAATGCAACTAATTTTAAGGGTTTTTTGTGGCTGTATTTTTCAGATTCACTCTCCTTACAGATACTTTCCTCTTTTCTCATCACCTTATAGGAATCAGCTGGTAAGATATTATTAAGAAATATGCTGTCTAAGTTTTCTGAGACAGATATTTCCATGCACCGCAAACATAACTGCATGTACTGTTCTGTGCTGTACTAGACGGTAGATGCAAAAATATTTTCCTACCAAAACCTAGCTTGAAAGATTTCACCTGGGGGGGTCTTTAACATATTTCTACGTACAGTGCATGTTTTTTTTCTTCTATGTGCTGTCAGCATGTACTGTATAGGATAATTGAAACAGCCATACAGCAACAGACAGTGTTGTGGAAATAAAGACATCTGTACTTTGTTTCAATCTGTCTCTTGATTTATGACTCTGAGATGGAAACTCAGACACTGTTTTGCCTTGAACATGTTTTTCTGCCACAAGTGATATTGTAATTGTACAACTTTGTACCTAATTGTCTGATGTTTGGAGTAAGAAGGGATTAGAACGGCAGTTCTGTCTTGTCTCAGTGCAGAAATTGTCAAATATCAAAATGCAAATGTAATTTTTCTCCCTGCTAGTTTTCCCTATATGGATTCCCGATGATTCTTGGGTCACCTCTTCCACGAACTTTAGCAAATCAAGCTCCGAACAGCCCAGTGTCACCTGCAGAAACACCTTCTGGAGCTGCTCCTTCAGGAAATGCACCTCAGCCAATGCAGCAACAACAGGTGTCTCTACCTGTATATACTTGAATCAGACAGCAGCACTTATATAATAATAAAGATAAGATAGTCTACTTCAAAATGTGGCTAAACTTAACGGAAAGTAACAGTCGTATTATACTCAGACTGTCTAATTTCCATCCACAGAATCCCCAAATTGTATACATGCTCCAGCAGCCCATGGTAAATGCAAAATACACTCTAAACTTAGATATAATCATGATTAATGCTCAGTCTGGTTTAATTATTTTCTTTCTGATTATGTTTTATTGGACATTTGCTGTCATTCTTTACTAGAACTCTCAACTCGGCAGTCTTAGCTCAGAGGAACTCGAGGTAACGAAGCCAAGATTTTTATCTGTCTCTCAGCTTGTTCAAACAATCTGCTCAGTGAACTCAGTGATCCTGTTGATGATCCAATTGTTCCTCCTCCCTTACAGTATCTTCTCTGTTTCAGATGGTAGCTGAAATGGGCCAGCTGGGCGTGTACCTGCCTGCTGTGCTCACAAACCCGTCTGCAGGAGCCGTGCAGCCTGTGAACCAAGCCGCTGTGCCCACCACTCCGTCTGCAGGAGCCGCTCAGCCTGTGAACCAGGCCGCTGGGCTCACAACTCCGACTGCAGGAGCTGCTCAGCCTGTGAACCAGGCTGCTGGGCTAGCAAACCCAGAACAGCAAGGCATCGTGCCAACTGTGGGGACCTTGTCAGCTGGAGTCCCACAGACACAGGGGCTAGCCAGCTCTGGACTACAGCCGAACACTAACAGGGTCCCTGAAGGTTTGGAGAGACCAGCGCAGGTGTTGGCCACTGTTCAAACACCTGTTCAACCCAAACTTCAATCCACACGGGGAAACTTTGTCTGAGACTGCAGCCACGAGCAGAGAAAACTCATAACATACTGAGAAAAACTAAACATATTATAGAGGAAATCCTTAGATTAACAATGTGTCAATAAAGTTTCTCATTATCTTTTCCCTTAGCAGTTTAATAACTGTGAACTTTATTTAATTTATTACCATTATTGTTTTTTTTTTCTTTTAACAAATGATATCAAATAAACATTAACAGCTGGCTAAGTCTGATTAAACATGAATTGTTTCCACATTTCAAATGACGTGTGTCCATTGCTCGTTTACATGATTTTAGTTGAAATATATTCTTATTTTGCAAGCTATATTAAATGATTTTTGACCACGCAGGAGCGCTGAAAACAAGATGTGAATACAACATTGACATATTATCATCTTTCAAGTTGATACAGTGAACGTGTTACACATCCAGCAGACACAGAGCAACATTAACATTCATTTGGAGTCATGTTTGTGTCCATCTGAAAAATGAATTTCCAATATTCATTCTCCTTTTAGCTCTGTTTTTGATCCACTATGCTCACCAAATTTTTCTGTCTGTTGCTTGGTGCTGCGCAGATAGTGTACAGTGGGGTTTTTTTTTTTTGAGCTTTTAAGCTGAAAACAGCTGCTTGCAGCAGCGGAAAACAGGGTTGATGACAGTGGTGAGACTGAACCAAAACAGCAAAGTAATGGGCTGTAAAACCAAAACAATGAGCTGAAAGAAAACTCTTTATAGTGCTGAGAGGAACTGCTAAAAAATGTAAATATTAATTATAGCAGCTTTGATATATTCCGTTTCATGTACATGCCATTAAGCTGCCCGTGTGACTTTCTTTGTTGCACCTGATTTTCTCAGCAACACCCTGATCTTGTTCATACAGTGGGACACATTCAAAACTGCCCTTCAGCAGTATTTGCATCAACACATTTGCTATACAAGGCACATGTCAAGAAAATACGCATTGTCCTTTATTGGTCTTTAAATTTTAATTGTGTTCCATAAAGTTGGAGTAGTTCCCACAAATTCTGTATGTGTGAACCTGTAGCAACTTATCCTGTTTAAGAATTACAACAAATGCCTTGAATGGTGTTTTTCCACCCAGTGACACCGTAATGTAAGAGGTTCTCTAATCATCATTCCGAGACCTTTTCTTCACAGTTATTGGATTTTGGTCCAAGTGCAGCATTTAAGTGTCCCCACAGGCTCACATACAAGTGACTGTTTGAGTTCTGTATTTGCAAACTGTCACCAATTTACTGTTCCACCAAAGCCATTAAATCAGTCTGTATTCAACAAAAGGCAAATGACTTTGAGTCAAAATTCAGAAGTCTTAACAGGCCTCAAACATGTGATTGTCATGAAGGAATGCAAGAATGGTACAACTGTAATCTAATCACAATATTCACCATCCAGTCATCACCAGCTGTAATACAGTATATTACATATACTGTATATTATAAAACGTATACAAGAGGTCTGCGATAAGATGTGATGAATGACCACATAAATCTATTACAGCTGCAATATAATGTTAGTTTCAAAAGCTTCATTTATTAGATTTGACTCCTATTCAGGTGCAATGCTGGTGCCCTTTTTGGGTGTAAAAGATGTTACAAGGAGGCACCTGATAAAGTACATCAGTGAGGGATGGAATGTGATTAATGTGCGTTTCAAGCCAAAAATGTATTACAAGATTTCTCACAGAGATATACCTGCCAATTTCGTAATCATAAAAATGAAAATTCTTGGCATATCACCAAAAACCTGTCATAGGTTTGCTCGTCCTTTGCTCTGTCAGCAAATAAATAGGAGTAAATCTCTCTCCAGTAATCACACCCCTCCTCAACAATCCTTCAGTACTCGTGTGCTGCCTGAAAGGAAAGGTAATGTAGAACTATTATCATATGACATTCTTAAGGACATTTTCAAATAATGGTCTATTTAAATGCTGTTTCAAGTGATGGAGTGAATATTGTAATAACTCAAAATAATCTCTTCGACAGCTTCATCCAAAATGAAATTCATCCTGCTTGCTGCCTGCATCCTTGGGATGGCCGTCTGTGCCCCTGTGAGGAAAGCACCCGCTATTTCTATAATATTTCTCCTTCTTATTTCTCTCTCATATATATATTTTAGCACTGCATACTGTAAATATTTGACAAAACAGTCTTACCTCACGGTCCATGCAGCAGTTTTGGAGCTTCCAATCAACTTTTATCAAAGAAAAAAGTTTGTTTGAGTTATTGATTTTACGCCAACCTGCATTCTATTGATTTTGCAGTATTTTCTCTCCTTTACAGCAGATGTTCATGGAGTTCGACATCCATCACGCTCCAGCTGAGGTACAGTAAGAACACAGCTCAGATCAACTGGTGTGTATCATGACATACACACGACGACCACAGTAAAAGACACATTTTCAAACATCACTGAATAAGCTCTGCACACAGGTCTGCTATTATGTGTTCACCACTGATGGTAATGTCTCTATAGCTGAGCCTGTTGATGGCTCTTTTACTGGTAGTCGGCTGTGATTCTCATAATCTATACTCGTGTAAAATGACATGATCTTCACAGGCAGTCCAGGTTATTCCTGCTGGAGCCCCGGTTGGAACTGTAGAAGTTGTGAGAGCTCATTTTTATTGCTAACCGTTTTTTAAAAAATGATTTCATCTAATAATCACTCTTTTGTATGACAATCTTGACTGTTTTTATTCCCAGCTGCTCCCGGTTGATGCCCAGGGACAGCCTGTTGGAGGACCTGTGAGTGACAGTGCAACTTGATTTTTGTGTGCAAAGAATTTAAGATGCAATGAAAGCCTGCACTACCATCTGAATGAAAGATAATTAATAGCATATACAGTCCAACAAAATGCATTCAGAGCTTGAGGTACTGTAGTTTTAACGGCTTGTGTGTGTGACTGCATGTGTTTTCACTGAAAGGTCCGTGGCTTCATCAAGCAGGAGATCCTCCTGCCAAACGGCAGAGAGACCAAGGACGTGGTAAGTGCCCACAGATTTTCATTTCTCTGACAGAAGTTGTGTGAGATTTTATTGATCTAAAGATCTCTTCTCTTTCTCGTCTGCTCCAGTACTACCCCTTCGGTTTTGACCTGCCAGCTCCTGCTGGTGCTGCCCCTGTTGCTCCTGCCGATCCTGTTGCTCCTGCAGCTCCAGCAGCTCCTGCTGCTCCAGCTGCCCCTGTTGTACCTGTCAATGCTGCTAGTGCCCCTGTAAGAATGACTATGGATTTGTATTTTGAGCCATTTAAGTTTATTGAAGAATCAGTAAGACTTGGTCACCGTCAGCTGTTGACCATATAAATGGTTTGATTGATTCAGATTTACAATAATAGCTTCAAATGACCGCAGCAGGTAGAAAACTGAATTGAACTGAAGTTGAATTGAATGAGGGCAACAGCTTAATTCTAATAAATGGGTATTGCGTCAGAGAAACAGTCCTCCAACTATTCCTGCTGAGGTGTTGAGAAACATTACCTCATCAGCAGACATGTGAGAAACGATCCTCACTCCTGATTGGCTCATCAGAAGCCTCTGTCATTTCAGGCTGCCAAACCCAGCAGAGATGATGATGATGATGACGATGACTAAAAATACAGTCAGCAGGATGTGCACACATTTGTGCACAGGCAAGTACACTTGCACACATAGAATATACTATATTACTGCATAATTCAGACTTTCAGGTTTTAACAAAATAATTTATGAAACAAAATGTGAGGATATATCCTCTTTCTGGGTGACTGAGTGTCTTTGAATACATGAAAACTCTTATCACAAGAACAGTTGAGATGTATTTGCTTCCCTTCCCACTTTAGGTGACCAATGCAATAAGACCAGCAGCCTATCCCGGTGACCAATGACCAGCCAACACTGTTTCTGAAAGTATGGGAAATTGGGCTATGCCATTGAAAAAAAAAAAAAAGACCTGCACAGGGTGCTCTGCTTGTCTATGAAAAAAAGTGGAAAAAGTGCTATGTCTCGTAATAAAAAATAGTGCTATGCAATGAAATATGATGTTGTTGTTTTTATCCCAGTTTTGAGTTACTGCATGTTGTTGTTTCCTCAATCAAATTTGCTATATGCTTCATAATAAATTAAAAGAACGAATCCCATCTCAGACAATAACCTTTGTAGATTATTCAAGCTAATACATGAAGGAAGTTTCACTCTACCTTCAGTTTGTTTGAATGTGCAACTCACTAGAGCAAAAGATATGTGTACACATTCAGTACTTTTATCCTCAGTTGATTGGATATGTCTCTGTGAAGTTAGGGTTAGGGCTCTGCTGTTGTCATGATTTGGAAACACAATTAATATGCCAGCAACTGGAAAACAAACAACATTACATTTAATATTACATTTACATGACTAATAGACATAATATTGCAGCTCCAGCTATTTATGCCACAATGCTGCAGCTGCACAGAATAAAGTGTCATGATGGCAGAATGAGTAGCAAGCAGAGTGAAGGTGTGCACCGCTCCAAACAGTGTAATCAGACAGAGTCTGCTATTACACCGAAAGTGGATTTGACCACTGGTCATTTAGTAAAGCCGAAGACTAGACACCTGGACTGTACCTACTCATTGGGGAACATCACTCCCATCGTCTGTGATTGGTTCTCAGGTGAGCTGGTGCCCTATAAAAGACAAAGTGACTCTGTGGAAGATACGATCAACTGGCATCACCTCCTACATTGACATTCATCATCCTCTCCAGTGGTGCTGTTATTGCAAAAGGTGAGTTATGAAGAACTTCAAAAGAAGTTCATGCATGCTTTTCTAATTGGTCGGCAACCATCCAGTATGCCTTTGATTGGATTTTTGTTAATATAATGATGAATTGTGTCTGTAGGACTTGGTCAATCTGCAAACATGAAATTCGCCATCCTGTGCCTCTGTCTGGCTAGCACAGCCTCAGCTGCACCTGTAAGTTTTGTAAAATAGACAAAATAGGTTGCTCACATGACTTAATTTTTGCAATTCAGGCAAAGTTTGGATTTTTCTTAGATCTAACTATTTCTGTTTTTGTCTTCATTTCCAGTCCTTCTTTCATTACCTGCCTCATTATGCAGGCTCCAGACAACAGGTACCATCCTCACAAGTTTTACTACGCAAAATGAATAATATACAGCACACCACTGAGCACATGCTCCTTGTGATGCAAATATGAAGCACAGCAGAAATATTGCCAAGTGGAATTCACTGTCCACTGACAATTTTTTACAATTTTACATCCGTTTAGGTGAAAAATCCCTTTCCAGCTGGTCAGACTCTACCACAACCTGGAATAGCTGGCGCTTACAGTGTGGAACTAGTATGTCAGACTCTTTTCTCATATCCAGGCTTTCATTTCACTGAGATTCGGTTTTTTTGAAAATATTGGTCTTGCTGTGATCGCGCTATGTGCTTACATGTTATGTTTTTTCTAAGATTTATCCCCACAGATTTGCTGGTGTGGGTGGAACAAACCCTGCACAGGTAAGCATATGTACATTTTACAGAAGTATTTTGTCTTTAAAAAATGTTGTAAAAACATCACCTAAATGCTTACTGCTTTTCACTGAATTTCTTCACCCTCTTTCTGCAGCCCTTCCCCTCCCATGGTTTCATCAAATACTCCATTCCTCAGCCACCAGGCAGACAGAGTGTGGAAATCGTAAGTGTTGTTTGTGTTTTTTTCCCTTTTCAGATTACAGACACTATTGTGGGTGGAAAAACTTCAATTATTGCTTGTGGAAGCATGTCTGGTATAATAAACAACTTGCTGGAACAATATTTATTTATATTTTTGTGCTCTTGTTTGTTTACATTTGCAGTACTACCCCTATGACTTCTCCCAGCAAAGGGTAAATATCTTAAACATTGAGATATTATGTAATGCATAATGTAACTATGAAATGCCTTAATGATTTTAATGATACAGTACTAAATGAGTGTATTTGCTTTTGTTCCAGATCCTGACAAACATGCCTCCTATGACAAACGCCCCACATTTGCCAAATGTGAGATATGATTTATTTTAAATTATGATTTTTAGTGTTTCTTTTCATATTTTTCAAATATCATATTTTACTCAACACTTTTATTTGTCTTTTCACAGGTTCTCCCATTTGAATATCCCCCTCAAAATATTCCCCAGCAAATCCCAAATGTGAGAGAGAAAAAAAAGAAAGAAGATCAAGATGTTTATCTGACTGATTCTGAGCACTTCTTCACTGTTCTCTCAGTAACCCTAACCCTTATGAAGTTTTACTTTTCTTTTTTCAGATTCCCTCATTTGATGCCAGTCCTCTTCCATCCCAGGATCCCCTGCCACCGCTCCAGCAGGACCAGCCCACACAGACAAGCCAGGTACTTATTCATCTATATATCTATATTACTTATATTAACTCAAGTTTAATAACAGTTGTACTGCAAATGAATGCACATATTGAAAATGACTTTTGACATCAATGTCATCAAATGCCATGTATGGGGAAGTTGTGTGAAATTCAATATTTGTTTTAAACTGCTTATTTGTCTTTGCAGATGCCGGCGAAGGTGTGAAATGGATGAGAGGCATGAAAAGGAGGCAAAAATATTTCTTCCTCCTTAACATTCAGACATCTGCAGTGGAACAAGGGAATTCAAACTGAATCTGTCTCTGCAACACAAGGCTGTGCTTACTTAAGTTAAAATGACATTACTAAAATGATCAAAAAATAACCACTTTTTGTTAAGAATATTGTTGCAATAGTAAACTAAATTATGACAAGGTCATCTGCATAGAACGAAACATTTCTAAAGAATTTTCTGCTTTACTTTATAGTCTTCATAGATTTTCAATACTATTGTGTTAATGAAGTACTTTGTAATGCTGTATTCCCACAGTATATAACAAATGTGCTGCATATGTTTATTAACTCATTTGAACGTTTCCTTAAATGTCATTTTCCTTGAGAAATAAAGTTTAAAGTTTTCAAGCAATTTTTGGTTTTTCTGTTTTTATTCAGAGAGAGAGCCAGAATTTGAGTATTGCTTGTTTGTCGTAAGTATGTAGTAAGTCATGAAGACAGCTGAAGGGCTGCAAGTGACATTTTCATTATCCATTAACCTGCTGATTATTTTACCACTTCATCATTTAATTGTTTGGTCTATAAAACTTCATTAAACTGCAAAAAGTGCCCATTCCATTTTCCCAGAGTCCAGGGTGACATCTTAAAACATCTTTTTTTGTCCGACCAACAGTCCAAAACCCAAGGATGTTTAGTTTATAATGATATAATACAGATAAAAGCAGCAAAAACTCACATAGAAAACTCAACTTGCAGAACCTTGCTTGACACAAATGTAATATGAGCACGGCTCTACATTTGGTTTGTGTTGAATAAGTGAGAGGCAGGTGATATATTTTTGACTGTTTCCAGTGGTGCCAGCCCAGCCAAGAAAGATCACAATGTGTATAACCATTTTAAGCAAAACACAAATAATCTAATCTTGGATTTATTTTTATTGGCAGCAACCAAAAATCCACAATAATAAATCCTCTCAAATGTTGATATTTTTGACAAGGAAGATGGCATCTGATTTTGATTCATGTGGCTTAAATTCTGTGACAACACTGAACACTTATCAGGATAAAATATTAGTGGGTATTATCAGCATGACAGTAAAAATGAATGTGTTTATAAATTGTGTTTATGAATAATGTAAAAACATGGAAATTGAAGACAGTAGAGGGCCTATGTGTTAGGTTTTCAGGACCCAAAATGCAAAACACAGACTCGTGGAGAAAGTTAAGAGGTTTATTGAAAACACTTTGTGATGGTGCTGGAATGATGGCGTGGGGAACAGGCTGGTAGCTGGTGGAGATGGCTTGACTGATCCAGAGGCCTGAGAGACACAGAGGGCAGGGATGGCAGTGAGGATTGAGCAGGCTGAAGAATGGCAAGCGTACAAAGAATGAATTAACACAAGAGCATACACAAGGAGAGAGCAAAAAGCTAAGTTGGCGTGAGAGCATAATACCACAATAGGTGGCAGAACATTCTGGCGAAGACTGGAACGAAAGCCGGGGTAGATATACTGCAGTGCTTGATGAGATGATTAGGTCCAGGTGTGCCAGCCAGTGGAGCTTAAGAGCAGGGAGGATCAGCCACGCCCACACAGACAACGCAGAGAGACAAACACACACAGGGAATTCACAGGAAACAAGAGGGCAGGGAAAACATAGAAACATGAGGGAAAACACCGGGGTTATGGCGGAACCATAACACTATGATTGACCCCTGTGGAACACCACAGGATATAGGGAAAGGGAATAAAGGCAGCTTCCTAAAACAAAAATAACAGACTTTTGTTAATGCCGGGGATGTACGAGGTATACAGTATAAGTGTCAAGTCCATGAACACATCAGTTCTGTGATATAAGACTAAAGTAATCACTGAACCTAAAGTATACCCATAAAGTATGTGTCTTACATACTATATATGCTACAGTACATCATAATTACAACAAACAGTGAACATAATCTGCCACAGTGGTTGGGCAAAGTTCCCCACAGTGAAATGTAAGAAATGTGTCTTAGAAAAATATATACCATATAAAAGGAAAAGGAAAGATGTTCCTGATCCTCACTACCCTGGGGACAAAAGCCTGTCACAACATGACTTAACACTTATCTCTTCAAAGACACTTAAAAAACAGGCGCCATCCTCTCACGCTATTACTGTCTCTTCACCTCCTTCCTGGAAGGTTAGATCACATAAATTCATAACTTCTATCACCCACAGCAGAGGAGATGTTGACAGCAGGTTTAATAGCCTTAATTTGACTTGTCACAACCACAGTATGATGGCCTTTGTACTATGCAGTACTTCTGTAAAGTTATAAAGTCACGTATAAATACACAAACACACAATAAGAGAGTATGTAATAAAGAAACGCTTTATCAGACAAAGAGATGATAAGCAGAGGTAAGATCTGCAGCTCTGGGTGGTTGAAGAAAGAAGGGCTACATGGCTGGGGCAACTGTTTTGCAGTCTTTTTTTAATAAAGATGTTTGAAACACATACCCATTCTAGTGAGATACAGACATCAAAGTAAGGATGAGAAACACACACACTCATAACTCTGATGCAGTCATATATTTCAACTTTTAAAGACTAACGTTTCAGTGCCTTCAGGATGCAAGCCAACAGTCACCTGACTGACAGGTACTGCATTTTTTGTCTCATACGAACAGTCATAAATTTCATTATTAGCATTTAATTTAGCAGAGTGGAGTTTCACCTACAGTGGAACATGTCAGACCATGTGACACACATAGTGTAAATCTAATAATTCACAGCTGTAAAGTGTGTTTTTTTGCCCCCCACAAAAAAAAAAGACATCCGGTGCTGCATTCAGTGTCTCAGTGTTAGATGAAAATACAGGATTATTCATCTTTATAGCTGGCATATGGTGCATCTTCATTCAAACTTCATTTCTCTGCAACATTCATAATAGAGTGCTATAGGACTACTGTCACCACCACCACTATGGGTTTTTTGTCTGCATACATTGTGAACATATTACCTTAGAAACATAGTTTGTAGTATGGATTTGGGAAACAGGTTTGGAGTTTACAGCCAAGCTAGAGCCTCTGTGAGGCTATACGTAAACACAGTAGTGCTTTGAGCTGAATACTAACATCAGCATGCTAACATGCTCACAATGCTGACATGTTGCTGTTTAGAAGGTATAATGTTCACCATGTTAACCATCTTAGTTTATCGTGTTAGCATGCTAACATTTACTAATTAGCACTAGATATAAAGTACAGCTGAGACTGATTGTCATTGTCAAACCAAAGTATCGGACAAATTCCAATTTTCACCTGATCAGACGATCACCCAAATGATTGCAATTCATCTTGAAGGGGGCAAGAATGTCTGAACCAAATTTCATTGCAATCCAATCCAATAGTTGTCGTTATATTACACTCAAACCTCGTGGTGGAGTTAGAGGTAAAGTCAGAGGATCAGATGTTGAGATATTTAAGTGGATAAGTTAAAAAAAATGACATACTGGTGGCACTAGAGAAAAAGGTCAGGGGATCACCAAAATCAGTAGGATTCATCCTCTGGGCAGCATCGGTGTCTGTACCAAATCGCATGGCAATTCATCCTGTAGTTGTTGAGATATTTCTGTCGCCAAAGTGGTAGAGCAAATGAGTGACCAACAGGCAGTGTCATCCCCCTAAAAACAGTAACAAGAAGACAAAGATGTCTGTTGCCATTGTGAGCCTACACAAAAAATCAGACCCAAAAAAACATTACAGAAACTATCTGAGGTCAAATTCTAGTTAAAGACCAGGAGCCTTGGTTAAAGACTAAGGTTCCTCTGAGGCCATGAGGAGCTTTGGTCTTTAACCTGTAGACCCAGGTGGCATCTCGCCACAACACTAGAGAATCCAATGGAGGGTTAAGTCCCTACCACGTCCAGGCAAGTTAACCTTTGCATGATTACACCCTTTAGTTTGGATATTTTACCTTGAGATTACAGTTTTGTGTTGCTTTGCAAGGTTTCTGAAACTAAAACTACAAACACCTGGATTATGTCATTTATTGTTTTAATCATTCAACACATATGGATGATATAAATAGAAAATATTCTGTTTATAAACTTATTACCTTTCTCGCTGCCCTGTTTTTCAAAGTAGCAAACAAAAGAACACTCTCACTGTGTGCCAAGATAACAACAGTTAAGGTTTTGAAGGACTGATGAAGTGACTGTTGTCTTAAGTGTGGGAAACTCAGTACCTCAGCAGGTTGGAGGCAAGAATGTCTAAAGTCCTTCATTATCTTATTTGGAACCGCAAAAAAATAAACATAAGAAAAAAATTTCAAAATTGCTGTAATGTACAACCACACCAGCTAAAACAAACACAGGGACTGGTGAGAACTCAGACACCACAAATGAAGTACTTCCCATTGGCAATGTGTGTACACCCACGGTAAATTCCTGTGTTTATGTCCGGAAAACTTGTGTTAAATGTACTGTCGAATTGGAAACATTACAAAATACTCAAGTGCAGTGGTGACAGAAGTATTAAAATCTTTTACTTAAGTAAAGCTACCAGTACAGCAATCTAAAAATACACAATTACAGTTAAAAGTTCTGTATTCAAAATACTTGCATAAAAGTACAGAAGTATTATCAGCAAAATGTACTTAAGTATCAAAAGTACTCACTCTGCAGAGAAATTTCACCTGTGAACGATAGATTATCTTCTATGACATTATTAGATTGTTAATACTGATGCAACAATATGTGTGCAGTATTTTACCGTTGCAGCTGGCTGAGATGGAGTTAGTTTCTCTACTTTATTTACAGTTAGGTAGTGTAGTCCAGTGGTTCCCCTTCGAAAGGGTCACAACAGAAATCTGAGGGATCTGAGATGATTAGTTGGTTATGAACAAAGTTCTGCTGCACAAATTTGTATCTGTTTTTGGGCCTTCTCTTTAATCTTGTCTTTTTCTGTGAAATAATTTATCATTTTACTTCTTTGCATTATTTATATGTAGTATTTGTTGTGTCATCTGAGGACCTCCCTGTCACTGTCATCAGTATTATCAGTATTTTAATTTTACTATTTAGAGCACTAAATACTATTTATTACAGTGTTGAACCACCTTAACCGACAAACACATCCTTAATTCCTTTATACTCCTTCATAACATTTTCAAGTCAAACTAAGTGGTGTCTCTCCGTCATTATCATTACATTCTTATTTCAGCTTCATGCCGTCTTGTTTTTTCTTCTTCTTAAGTTTGGTGTTAGGGCAATAAAGAGAGGGGCATGTGTGCTAAGCATGCCTGCACAGCGTGTAATTAACTATAAGAGGGGCCTTCACCCTACATGTCTACATTTTTTTTTCCAGTTTTGAAGTGTAAGGAGATTTCTTCAAACACATAGCTCCGCGTGTTTTACTGGATGTGATTGGCTGTCACAGGAGGTTCCAGTGTATAAATGGCCTCCATGTTGGAGATGAAGTAGATTACTTTCCACCCCCGAGGAGGCACATCTTCAGTTTCTCTAAGCACCAGGAAAAAAAAGGTGAGATGGGAACAATTTTACACTGTGTTAGAAACATAATAATGATATTATAGTTCTTGTTGCTAATTACCTTCTCTTCATTTTAATTACAGAAGTGTTTTATCTTATTTAGCAAAAGGAATGGAGAAAAGCATCTGTTTTATGTGTTATATTACATGCTTCTCTTTAGGAAGAGTCACGATGAAGCTATTGGTGTTCATGATGTGCCTGCTGGTCACTACCTTGGCTGCTCCTGTAAGTCTTTCCTAAACATGATAAGTCATTTAGTCTGCCATCTGATCCCTTTTTGAAGATTTTAAACACAGTTGTTCTTTAGGGGAAAATGCATAAAGTCACTGTTGCTTCCTCATTTCTGCTGCTTGTTTTGCAGGTTCCAGAGAGTGAAAGCAATGAGGAAAAAGTAAGACTTTAGCTTTACTGTGAGGGGTTTTGTGTCTGTCTGCCATGGCATGTCATACCATGTTTTTGTCATGTCATCAACTGTATAGCATGATAGATGTCTGACAGAAAGAGGATAATTGGCTTAATTGCAACGCATGTCTGGATGTGTCTGGTATTTCTTCAGCAGGTTGCGGCACATGCTAATGAGGCCCTGAGGTGGATGGAGATGTACAGGCTGTACCAGCAGCAGGTAGCAGGGGTTCACTGTACTTTCACCAAAAAAANAAAAAAAAAGAAATATTATATCTAAATATAAATATCTGCTCATGAATTCAGATTAATTATTAATCATTAATTGTAATCAGTAATTTGTATTTTTTCAGGGAGTAGTCGGAAACCCCTTCCTTCCTGCTGCTGGTGCTCCTGTAAGTTTATATCTTGTTAGACCCCAACACGACTTCAGTTGTAGATTTATATGAAAATTTTTATCATAATCGCTGAAGTTTTTTTATTCATGAATTATTCATCTGTTTAGGCTGATCCAGCTGGGGCAGCGGCGGTAAGCGCACGTACAGCACTGCAACATCTAATCTATCACAATTCAATATGCTCTTTTGAGTCAAAATGTTTATTTATGCAGGTGGATGCTGCACCAGGCCAGGCAGCTGATGTCCCCCCTCCAGCTCCCATTGCCGCTGGAGATGCATCAGAGGAGGAGGCCGAGGTGAGCAGAGATCTTCACACCAAACTGAAGTGAAATAAAACAGAAATGTAGAGCTCTCTTTGTTGATATATTTCTCCCTGTTTGGAGGGAAATATTTGTTTCAAAATGTATTTCAGTTCAATAGTTTGTATAATAATGTATGTGTACTTCTTTGCACACAAATAACACTTCTACAGGTACCCCTGCTGACGGTGCCAAACTAAAAAAAAATAGCACACAGTACATGATTTGCCATGCATGAACAACAACAACACACCCATTGGATTTACAGAGAGTTGAGAAAACATGAGTGGAGGCTGCCTGTGGACATTTTAAAAACAGCATACCGACAGCAAAGTAGCATCCACATATTGATAAAAGGAAACAGGTGCATTGAATTCCAGTTGGGTGCTCTGCCTAAAAAATGACCTGCAGTGTTTTTGCTTCCCCAAAACAAAAATTCATGAAAAAGGCAACACTCCAGTAGTGAAAAAAGCTAAAGAATCACCTCATGTGCTGACCATTTTGCTGAATTTTCTTTTTTCACAGCAGATATAGTTCCACCACTTGAGTCGTTTCATTTTTGGGGGGGCAGAAATACATTGCATTCACATATTCTTTAAGTAGGCAAGTATTGTACTTCCAAAACACTGGAAGACACAATAGCGACAGATTGAAGCAGCAGAGTCTGACATATTCTGACCTGTAGTTCATTGAATGGATAAAGCACTGGCTGCTACATTTCCTATAATGCAAACAGTGGCATCTTTCATTAGACCCTCCCTGCCTGGTAAATGTCGACGTCTTCCAAACTCCGTGCCACCAGTATACATATTATAGTTGTATTATATACACCATAATTCAACTGTTTTCACGAGCTGTGAAGTACTCTCTCCATGACCAGTAAACTGACCTTTTTGTTTCAGTGGATAACCAAATATATCTGGAATGTGTGCACTTCAACTCATTGTCTTCTGATCTCCTTGGCACAGGATGGCAACCCTGCCCCAAAAGTTGCAGCGCCTGCTGCTCCTGCTGCCCCCCTAAACTCTGATGAGGTAGAGGAGGCCGAGGAGGTGGAGGCAGCCGAGGCTGAACCAGCTGTGGTTGAAACAGCACCAGCAGAGCCGGCAGCGGAGCCCGGAGCAGACCCGGCAGCAGCTGTCGAGCCAGCTGTGGTTGACGTCCCTGTTGATGCTGCAGCAGTCGATGCCACTGCTGTGGATGTTCCTCCTGTTGATGTGCTTCCTGTTGACGTTGCCCCGGCAGCCCCCGTGGTGGCTGTCGATGCGGCCGCCCCTGCCGCAGCCGATGTCCCTGCCGTTGCTGATGCCGGTGCTGCCCCGCTGACAGCTGAGATTGACACAACTGGAGTGGCAGCAGATCCTGCCACTCTGTAGTTATCTTCCTCTTATTACCAGGCCTAAGTGCTCCTCTGTTAGCAGTTAGAATAATAGCTGGAAACAGCAATGGGCGATGTAGTTGCAGCACAAAAGGATGAAAAAGCTGTGGCATACTGAATGGAGACTGAAGAAAAATGATGTAAAAATATGAACAAAAAGACTGTAATGCTCTTTGTAAAGCAACAAGTGTGTTTTCAGTTCCGAATTGGACGATTAAAATGTTTCATTGTGTTCTTCCTGTCTTTAATTGCAATTCTGTACTTGAAATTCTATTGTGATGGATTAGTCATGAGCATGTACACAAGATGCATATCTTACTGTGCGCACAAGATCAAATTATATACCTCTCAGGACATTTTGACTTGTCATAGTTGGAAAACCACAGGTGTTACTAATAACATTAATGATGGCTCTGTTCTATTCAAGTCCCCTAATAAGCCATGACAGAGTGACAGCATACACAATGCCAGGATCCTGAAAGTGAAGCAGCTGTAATTCAGACATCATTAGCATAATTGTATTATTTATACCTGCTTTTCCTACTGTGACATGTCACATGTTCTGTGAAAAGGCCTATACTATCAAATAAAGGCAAAAATGTCATTAAAAACATGATATCTAAAACTTATAGTAGCTGGTGACAAGCTTATTGTTTTGCCTTTCACTCCATGTGATAGGCTGCTCTCCTCATCACAAACACACAAGACAAAACCATAAAATGCCGTCTTAATTTATTCTTGTTCCACGATGATTCAATATGAAATAAAACATATTGCACTTCCAGAGATGCTCCTCAGGTCATATAAGAGCTGTGAATTGTGTCGTCGTGAAACTGCAAACACCACATCTGCCAACAGGGAGTGCCACCGTACCACAGGACGTCTGTAGTACACAGGGAAGCTATTAGGACGCAGCACTCAACACTGATAGAGGTTCAGATTTAATTTCACTCTCATGATTCTTCTTCATGTTAAAGGAACTGGATCCACCTGGTCTGAAATCTGTAATACCTGGCAACATCTAATAGGATCAGAGCTGGATATGGCTGAGAGTGCTGACTGAGCAGGAGTGTGTTTGTGTGTGTGTGTGTGTGTGTGTGTGTGTGTGTGTGTGTGTGTGTGTGCGCGCGTGTGCGAGTTTGTGTGCAAGCAGACTAAATCCTCTGCTGTTCCGCAAATGGTCAGGAAAATTATAGCCTGTCGCAGATAAAAAAGAGAGGTGTCAACACAAAATGGTTTTCAGTGTTCTGGATCCTCGCTAACAGGTTAACTGAGGGTTGTCCAAGCTTCACTTTCACGTATCTCATCTCCCACTGGAGTGGACAAATAAGGAGGATGAGTGACTTTGCCTCTCCTCTCCTCAGCCAACTCTAATCCACAAATCCTTATCAGGGTCACTGAGACTCTATGACACAGTTAGTTAGACTCAATGCTTATAGGTGACACTTGTCTAGCTACATTTTGATATTATTTAATTAGCATCTAATGATTGATACAATAAATCTGCTACTGCTGTGAGTGGCCAGCTTCCAGATCTTACAAAACTACAAAAGGATCAAAGGAAAATGGACTTCACATTGCAATAGCAGGTATAAAAGGTAAGTTACATGACTGAATGGATTATGCCTCATCACAACAATGTGGAAACTATTTTTGTAGCATCATCTGTTGAATGTCACATAATAATTAACGTTTTTTTTCTCCATTAATTTTATGCAATTCTGATAACTGTGGTTTTGGACTGCAAATGCAGTGATCACAACTTCAAGTGCATTCCCTTAACTTGAATAACTGGATATGTCACACAAATCATTGTGCAGTATTTAAGATGTCTGACCAAGGAGAATATAACAGTAGGTGTGATACGGCCGGATGTAAATCACTGGATATATATGGAGTAATAAATATAGTGCATAAAACATTTTGCTAGTTTTATCTGCTGTTTTGTGTATCATCACTAAATGTATCTAGGGACATGTATCTAGGGCTGCAACTAATGATTTGTTTCTTCTGCAGTCTTCTGCAGATTATTTTCTGTTTGGTCAGTTTGGTCTATGAAATGTCAAAACTGTCCCTCACAAGTTCCCAGAGACCAAGGTGACACCTCCAAATGTCTTGTTTTGTATGAAATTCAAAAAATTCAGTTAACTATCATAGAAAAATAACAAAACGACCAAATATTCACATTTTAGATGCTGGTAGCAGGTAAGTTTTGACATTTTTGCGTTATAATTACTTAAAAGATAAATCACTTATCAAAATACTAATTAGTATAGAGGAGTATTTAACCCCTAGTCACATCCAGCACTGTCATCCTTACACAAAAGCTCCACTTGTCATTTATTCTTGCAGGGTACACTGCAGATCTGCTGCCATGACTACTCTTCCCCACCTCACTGTGCCACCTCCCACTGCACCACAACTTGCCACAGACAGTGAAGAGCTCAGCGAGGATGACCAGTAAGCAAAGCATGCTAATTCAAACAGAGAGCTTACAAAACATTAATGAGAGATAACAAGTAAGACCTGTCCGTTAATTGACTTTATATGTAACGTGCTGTTTGTTCCAGAAGTGCGCCTCAATCAAATCCCCATTGTCTGCTCAATATGAATAACAGCAATAACAGTGAAGAGTAAGTATGATTATGGAGTCATGAGGAGATAAGTTAAGCCCTTGTAAAAATACAGTTTTTCTTTTATGTATCCTAAAAGTCATTCCAGTAAAGCCTATCAAACGTGTTAATTAATCCTTTTCCAGGGAGAAGAAGAAAAAAAGGAAGAAAGAGAAGAAGGAGAAGAAAGAGTAATTACGTTTTATTACAAACCTTTTAGTAAATGTTGCTTTCTAAGAATATTTGATCCTCAGTATTCTCCAATGTATATATGCCCGTTACAGAAAGAAGGAGAAGGAGAAGAAGGAACAGGAAGAAAAGGAGGCAAAGGAAAAAGAGAAAGAAAAGGAAAAGGAAAAGGAAAAAGAAAAAGAAAAAGAGAAAGAAAAACAAAAGGAAAAGGACAAAGATAAGTAAGTGCATCATTCAGAGCGACGTCCTCAAGGCTCCTTTTACACTTTTGGATATTTAATGTACACTTTCTTTCTCTCTTCTCATAGGCCCAAAGAATTATTTGTCATTAATCCTGCTGGGGGTTTGTATTACAACTGGCTGTTCATCATCACACTCCCAGTCATGTACAACTGGACCATGATCATAGCCAGGTGACATCTATAAATCAGTGATTCTTTTTCAACAATACAATTTCCCTGCAGGTCAAATGTTCATATGATTCCACTGAGCTCCATTAAGTGCTATTCATATCTTAGTCAATATGAAGCTGTGACAAATCATTGCAGTTTTAGCAGGGTGCTGACTTTGTGCATATAAATAGCCTTGTTCTTTCAAAAGCTGGCGGCAAGTTCTTTTATTTAATTTGAATACACTGCAACAATGAATGCTATAGTTTGTGTTAGTTGAGACTAGTGAGTTTGGCACCACGGTAAGACGTAGTGGTGAAGGTGCTCAGCATATTAATTTAACATGCTCATTTGTGGTGGTCTCCTCCTGCAAACAGGGCTTGCTTTGAGGAGCTGCAGCATAACTACCTCATTTACTGGGTTATTCTGGACTACTCCTCAGACATCATCTACCTGGCTGATATGTTTTTCAGGAGCAGAACAGGTGAATAGCTGATCTGAGCATGCAGAAAGGCTCTCAAAATCTGTTAAAGGATAAGTTCACACACAGCCTGTCTTAAAAACAACACTCATATACCCACATGTGCACTGATGAAACTATCGGCAGCTGCTGTTCCTCCTGTTCATACTGCGTGTGAAAAGATCCCTTCCTAATGTGATGTCAATGTAAGTGATGGGGAATAAAAGCCACAGTCCTTGTTCTGTGCAAAAATGGTCACTAAAGCTCAGCTGAAGCTAATATGAGGCTTCAATGGCCTGAGTTAGACAAATCAAGTGGGTATTTTCCAAACTTGTAGCATTTTTAGCACAAAATTCCCTCCTTGTGTTATTTTCCTTCCACTGCAGCTGTAAGGAAAGACTGGGGAAACACAAAGAGGATATTTTGTTCTAAAAAGACTGTTACTCTGGAAGATATCCACTTCACTGAAGCCTGGTATTAGCCTCCGCTTAACTTGAAAATGAGTTTTTGCACATACAGTAACAATGAAATCCACCACTTACAATGAAATCCCATTAGAAAGGGATTTCACAGTCAGTATGGACAGGAAGAATCATTACAGCGACCAAGAACTGTTTTAATGAATGTATGGGCATGTGAGTGTTGTATTAAGGTAGACTTGAAATAATGGGAACCTATCCTTTAAGCATTTTAAAAACATGTTTTTACAGTGCAGATAAAAACAACAATCTGAATCTGGGACAATGATCAACAGAAAATAAGACTGATTACAATGATTACAGTTCTTTACTAATTGATCCAAATGATGAATAAAAACATATAAAACACTAAATTGCATGAGTATTGACACTCCTTTGCTATGAGATGCCTAATTCATCACAGATGCAGCCAACTGTTTCTAAAAGTTGCCTAATAATTTGAATTTGAATGTTAATCATCTGTCTGTAATCAAGGGGTGGTTATATTTCTGTCACTTTTACTTTCACTCATGAAGAAAAAACCTTGTACATATTGTGTCTATAAACTTTCTACCTCTTTGAATGCAGGTTACCTTGAGCAAGGCCTGATGATAAAAGATGAGAAGCTCCTAAGAGACCGTTACATCGCCAGCTTCCAGTTTCGTCTTGATGTCATCTCCATGCTGCCCACTGACCTCCTCTATTTCTACTTTGGCCTCGACTACCCAGAGATCCGCATCAACAAGCTGCTCAGAATCGGCCGCATGATGGAGTTCTTCACGAGGACGGAGACTAAAACCAACTACCCCAACATCTTCCGCATCGGAAACTTGATCATGTACATCCTCATTATCATCCACTGGAACGCTTGCTTCTACTTCTCTTTCTCCAAATACATTGGTTTTGGCGCTGACGACTGGGTTTACCCTGCTCTGGATGATCCTGATGAGCCTGCGTTTGGGCAGCCCATGAGGAAGTATTCGTTCAGCCTCTACTGGTCCACACTGACCCTGACTACCATTGGAGAAACTCCACCGCCAGCCCTGGACTCAGAATTTTTCTTCCACGTGGTTGACTTTTTAGTTGGGGTCTTGGTCTTTGCCACCATTGTAGGAAACATCGCCACAATGATCTCCAACATGAATGCTGCACAAGCTCAGTTTCAGGCTCGGATTGATAACATCAAGCAGTACATGCAGGTAGATGAACCTCTTTTTTTCCACTCAAAAAGAATGAGCACAATTGTCTGTTGTTTGATTATATTTTTGAATGTTTGTGTTTTCCCTTCATTCATAGGTCCGAAAGGTCAGCCATGATCTCGAGTTGCGAGTCATCAAGTGGTTTGACTATCTGTGGAATAACGGCAAGGCACAGGATGAAAGAGAGGTGCTGAGGTATCTTCCAGACAAGCTAAAGGCTGAGATCGCCATCCAAGTCCACATGGATACCCTGAAGAAAGTTCGGATTTTTGCAGACTGCGAGGCAGGTCTGCTGATTGAGCTGGTGCTCAAGCTGCGGCCACAGGTGTTCAGCCCCGGAGACTATATCTGCAAAAAAGGCGACATTGGCCGTGAGATGTACATCATCAAAGATGGAAAACTTGCAGTTGTTGCTGACGATGGTGTCACACAGTTTGTTGTGCTGGGAAGTGGCAGCTATTTTGGTGAGATCAGTATCCTTAATATTAAAGGCAGTAAAGCAGGCAACCGGCGAACAGCCAACATCCGCAGCATTGGATACTCAGACCTCTTCTGCCTGTCCAAGGATGACCTGATGGAGTCGCTGGTAGAGTATCCGGATGCGAAAGGCATGCTAGAGGACAAAGGCCGGCAGATCCTGATGAAAGATGGTCTGATAGACCTGGACCCAGCTAACATCATGCCTGAGGCCAAGGAGCTGGAGGAGAAGGTCAACAAATTGTACAGCACAATGGAGCTGATGCAGACCAAGCTGAAAAAGATTATGGGAAATTACAAGAACACTGACAAGGCTCTGAGACATCGCATCGCAGATCTGGAGCACCTAACAGGAGAGGAGGTAGAAGACGAGGAGGAGGAGGAAGGAGAGGTGAAAAAGGAAGAGACAGGGGTGGAAGGGGAGAAAAAGGAAGATGAGGAAAAAGGGGAGGAGACAAAAGATGAAGAAGGAACGGGCAAAGAGGCAAAAGAAGAGGAGAAAAAAGATGAGGAAACTACAGAAGAAGAGAAAAAATAAACCCATTGTTTCTGTAAAACACCAAGCACTTTTCTAATTAGCCACAATAGAATCTTTATCACGAAGAAATCATTCTTACTGGACTTGCTTCTTAAATGACTCACAGATAATTAAAAACTGCAAAAGATGAAAAATAAGAAACACTAGAAACTGGCTGAAATACCTACTCGGAAGGTATTCCCTTTGTCTTTGTATATATATATATATATATATATATATATATATATATATATAGATAGATATATATATTATAAAAAATGAAAGACAGTAATTCACTGGACAAATATTGCCAATGACGATATTGACATTCAATTAAAATAAAATATTGGCTTGAGTTGTCCTATTTATTGTGATTTTCATGACTACATATGCACATATCATATACTATTATATACTGGAAAACCCTCTCCTATTCCCCTCCCTGCAGTATACATTGTTATCCACACGAGGATAGTAAGGAGCAAGGATTTGTAGGTAATCACATGTCATACAGTGGCTCAGCAGTATGATTAAGTCATGCAACTTGGGAAGCTCTGCGACTGAAGCACTCTGCACAAAAGGATTTATCAGTCAATAAGTGATGATAAAGGTGATTAACACAGATAGAAGGTTTAAGGCAAGGCAATTTCTATAGAACATTTGTGCAGGGCTAAAAAAGTGTTTTACAAATTGCGTGAATTGAAACATTAGACAGGATTAAAAAAAACATTAAAGGATTAAAATAATAAACAATAGATACTAGTGAATGGCAAAACCCCAAGCAGGAACAAAAGTTCAATTACAGGCAGCAGTGAACAGCTACGTTTTCAGCTTAGATTTGACCACGGTCAGATTTTGACTGTGCTTAAAATGATCAGGTATGTGTAGCTTACTGATAAAATACAGCTTCCCCATGTTTGTGTTGACCCATGTAACAGTCGGCATACCTGAGTCACAAGACCTGACAACTTTTTTTTGAAGGTTAGTACTGAGAAAGCATGTCCAAAATGGGATTTGTAGACCAGTTGCAGTATCCTAAAACTGATTCTCTGGCATACTGGAAACCAAGAGACCTGAGAATGACTGTGATTTGTTTACATTTATTTGTTTTGGTTAGAACTCACACAATTACATTTTGGACAAACTGACAAGAGCTGTCTTTGGTAGATCTGAGAAAAGCGGGCCTCCTCCAAAAGGCCGCAAGATAAATCTGAGAGTTTGTGAGATGATGAGTTCTTATACAAAATGTTGTATTCTTATTCTATACTCAACTATTTTATACTTATACTTCTGTGAAGTGATGAATAATTTACCTTCTATGCCTTGAACAGTTTGAATGAAATTTGAATGAGACCATCTAAGACGTCTAGAGGGGAAATCTCTCTTTGGTGGAACTGGTAACAACTCACCTGAGACATGACAAGGGGCTCATACTAGACGCTGCTTTTTGAAAGGAGTCACAAGCCGAAAAGGAAGGGAACCTCTGGTCTAATCCACTCAAGTGAATGCATGGATTAATTTAAGTTTTGAGACTGTCATCCCAAGAAAATCTGTCATTTCAACAAGTGCCCCAAAAACGGCATGCTTACATTCAAGTGACAAAGCCCTCCAGCAGTCATAGTAAGCGACTCTTTTGTCTGTTGGGAGCAAAGGAGGAAATCAGGTGACATTATCAAATCATGATATTATCATTATCAGATCAAATTATCCAACATTTCACTAAAAATCCAGAAAATTAGAGAAAAGAACTTTGTTTTGTCTTTTTTTAATACCAATTAATCATCACACAACCCCTCAGATTTATTCTGTGACCCCTAGGTTGGGAATCACTGGACTAAACTACCAAACTTCACTGTATAAGGCAGTTAAAACTAGCTCCAGTGGTCGCTACTGGCACATTGATTCATCAGTATTAATACATTCATTCAAGTACATTTTGATTACAGTACTTAAGATTTTAAATTAATGGCTTTTATGTGTAATGGAGTACTTATACATTGTGGTGTTGGTACTTTTACTTAAGTAAAAGAGCTGGGTACTTCTTCCACCATTGACCATAGCAGTGTAAAAACATAAAACTAATTCCTTTTTCAACAGAGACTTGGATTTGGTTTAGAAAGGTACAGACAAATGATGTCGTGGAAGCCACAATGATCAATGTTTGACAGAACGCTCACCAAATGTCAGCAATGATCTCTAAAAGTTAGCTTTTCACTGTATTATGTTATCTGAGCATTGAGGCTATTACTGTCACAGTATGTCTCTCTGACCCTCTTCACACCTCGACCGGTGTATGTAGTGAGTGACTGATGAGAGAATGAGATGCAGGTGAGGAGAAGGTGGGCGGGGAGTGAGAACAGGTGTGTGGATGGGTGGGGCAGTCAGATGGGGAGAGGAGGGAAAGTCCGAGGGCATCTGGTGGATGGATGGAAAATGGCAATGAGGGGGCCTGGGGAATAAGGAATGGTGGCCACAGAGGGGGGACAGAGAGACGGACTGACAATTACTGTGGCTTGAGTGACTTTCTTAGTGGTGTTGTTTTTTTCCTCAAGTGAACGTAGAAGTGAGCAAATATCAACAAAACAAAAATTCAACATTCATTCATTACCAGAAGGACAGCCGTTGGGAAATCACACGGTTGTGTGGTTTTGAGCTACAGTGCTCAAAGAAATGAAAATAAAACATCCAAATTCCTAAATTGAAACGTGTTTCTACTTGAAGGCGGAGGCTTTCATTCGGTAGAGAGACAGAAACTACTGGACATGTTGGAGTTTACCAGTGTGTATGCAAAAAGCCCACTGCTCTACATCACTGAACACGTTTGATTTGATTTTGCTTAGAAAAGGCACAAAGTAAAAAATTTCACATCAAAAGCTCACAAATCTTCCTCACTCGTCAGTACTTTATATGTTCACACATCACTGCCACACTTCACCTGTGAACAGAACTGAATAGGTTGCGCTCAAAGCCAGACGTCTGAGGGGTAAAAAAATAAATGCCACTTACTCTCCCCTCTGAATAACAGCGTGAAAGCAGCCGAGCACATGACTATTGATCATCTTTTGTGTTGGTCT
Organism: Oplegnathus fasciatus; assembly: GCA_003416845.1. Lineage (NCBI taxonomy): Eukaryota > Metazoa > Chordata > Actinopteri > Centrarchiformes > Oplegnathidae > Oplegnathus > Oplegnathus fasciatus. Next base: position 1,129,383 of record NTHP01000102.1, read on the forward strand.
CTTGGCACTGATGACTAGGTGGCACCAGCACAGAGTCACATTCACAAGCTCTAATGCATTAATCAAATCATTGATAAAAACCAAACCGCGAAGAAAAGCAACCAATTTGTCATAACCGGCACAGCTGAATGAGTCAGACAGAGATGTTGGTGATTTGTTGGCAACGTGTGCCTGTTTCTTTCATTTCTTCTGACTTTATAATTGTCAGTATACTACATTCTGGCAGTAGAACGATGCCTTTGTGTTAATTAATGTAGAGACAATGACAGCACACGGTTTGTTATACTGAACTGCAGATGGTAGCAATTTAGCAATTAAGGAACAACGAGTATTCTGTTCTTATCTCGTCCTAAAACGCTCTCACTTTTTCTGTGAGGTTTGCTCGTACGAGTGTTTCAACTCAGATTCACCAAACTCTCTTAACTGGACAGATTTCTCATAAATCTCTCGTTTCAGCCTGATTAATGTCATCTGCTCATTAGGAGGTGCACATACTTGAGGTTTCATCATCAGCATCAATGCACCTAAAATTTCCATGTGAGGCAAACATGTTCCGCTCCATTTGTGGGCAGTTTCATTCACAAAAATGTTACCAAAGAGTTTTTAAAAAGTCTTTCATACTGCAGAGCTGGAAGTCCTGCTTTTGGAAATCAGCAAACAAATTTAGCAGCGTCAGTAGTGGTAATACAGGACTCGAAACAATTTGAAAATATTAATAGTACAGCAGCCAACGACATGTCATCAGAGCAGCGCTGTATTGTGACAGACATGAGGAGGGAATGTCTGACATGAAGTTAGATCCTAAAAAACGTCTTTCTAAAGCAAAACAGTCAATGATTAATATGAGAGGCAATCAAGGGGATGTGACAATCACAGAAATATTAGACAAGAGAATATTATAGCCTACAGTTGGTGATGTTACTGTTAGGTGCAAAAGACTACCCTGCACAGCAAACTGCATAAAGACCCTGAGGCACCTGTCAGAGTTAGAGAATTTTGCTTGCAACTACTGAGCTGTATACGTTTCTGTGCTGCAATGATGAGGGTGATATGGGGAACAGAATATAAATTTTGTTCATCTTAGTTATATATTTTATATTCTGTGAAGAAAGGCAGACTATCCATACTTGACTTGAGAGTGTCATGCATTGGTGAATGCCACAAATGATCTTAAATCACTCGTATGTGCCACTTAAGAATTAGTCTGTTTGTACGCGTTGTTCTTGAATGAGGCCCAGTGTGTGAGTCTTTCTATTATATAGAACAGACACATGTAAAAGTGATTTGTATGTCCAAGTGTGTTATAAATCATGTAAATCTTACTTCACCTTCAGGGCCCCACAGGCCCCATATACACTGTGTGGTTCGTGGTTGGGCTGCAACTAACAATCATTCTCATCATCGTTTATCAAGTTGGACATTTTTCCATTCATCAATTAATCGTTAAGTCTATAAGATGTCAGATTTTTTTTTTCTTAGAGCCCATGGGAGCATCTTGAAATGCTGTATTTTGTCTCCAAAATCCCAAAATAAGTAATTGACAATGATATAAAACTGTTAAAAGCAACAAATCTTCACATTGGAGGAGCTGGAACCAGGTAATGCTTGGCATTTTTGCTGGATAAATGACCTACGCCCCAATTATCACAATAGTTGGAAATTAATTTTCACTCAACTAATCGATTCATTGATGAAATGTCTCAGCACTAGTTTGTGGTAATTTAATTAACTGCAAATTTGTTGTGGCTGTTGTGCACTATTAAAGCAGAATATTGACAGAAATGATACGAGAGAGAGCAATGTAACATCCTATTTTAGCCTTACTGTAACTTGTTCATAGTGCTTTATATTCTGATTGCATTGTTTAAGATTGTTAGGATAGAGTTTTATGATTACTCTTCTATTTCAACCCTGTCTCTTATCATTAATTATGTTTATATATTTATTTTTATATATATAATTGCTTTTTCAATTGTATTGTGGTGGCTGTGGCTGGATTATGTTTTTTTGAGTGGATGAGTCGTAGGCAGTTGGTCAGGGTGGATGGTGGGCGTACAAAGTGCAGGACTTTGACTCCAGAGATCAGGATTTGCATCCTGACTCCCATCTGTGGTTTGGTTTAGGCAGCAAAAGCATTTTAGTTGAGGTTGGTTAAAGATGTGTTTTTGGTTAAATGTTATTAAAGACATTGTGTCTAGACTTTTTCTGTATTAAACCAAACCATAATCTTTCCCTGGACTTCACCAAGTGCTGCGAGAGGCTAAACACAACCATAAAAAAGTTTAATAATGCTGATGGATTGTATTAAATGTAATCCTGCCGGCATTATGTTTCCTTCAAAATGCATTTGCTGTTGCAAATTATTTGTATATAAACGTAATTTCTACGAGACAGGGTTGTTGTTTTTTTATTTTCTTTTTGCAACTTGAATAAAATGCTTTTTATAATTTCTCAGTTTTTCGTTGTTTGCAACAGGTTTCCTCTTTTCCCATCACCAGGTCTGATCCTTTAAATCCTTTTCATCTGGAACTGTACAGCACACTCTACGTAGTATAAATATTAATGCCACATACTCCGTGTTGTCATGAACTCAATTGTGATAGCCAATGAAAAAGTCCTGGCAGACCAGGTGAAGTGATGGAGCGCATGTCATTTATCCTGGGGAAATTACTGCCTATGAGGCTGATTTCCCAGAGGAGATACTTCTCTGTGGGATTAAAAGCCAGAGGGTCTTCAGTGTATTGAACAGTATTACTCTAGCACAACAATCATCAAAATAAGAGCGAAAGGTTATATTTTACATAAACTGCTGTTTAAGACATGTAGCCGAACAGTAAAGCTGTTTACTTTGCATTTCTTGCTGCCCAGCTCAGTTTATCCTGAATTTATTCACTGTGTTAGCAAAGATCTCATCAAATGAATGGTCATAATGCAAATAGTCAAAATATCTTATCACTAGTGAAGTAAGTGTAAATAGTGAATTATTTCAGCTGTCTGGGAACATCTATCTGGAGAACAAGTACATTTACTCAAGTACTGCATTAAAAATTATTAAATAGTAACAGTAAAGTTAGACAGGAAACATTGGGAAAGAGAGAGGGGGGCGTAGACATGCAACAAATGTTCCCAACTGGAATCAACTGTGTATACGTCTTAAAGGACAAATTCCGTGTCTTGTCTGTATTGTCAACAGATCCCAAGAAAAGACCAAAAACAACAGTTTAAAAAAAGTCCGTCCTTCAATATTTTCCAACTGTCTGTGGCTCTCAGCCCCAAACCCATTGGTTCCTACTGAAGACACACAAAAAATGTGTCTTGAGTATATACTTTCAGTTTTAATGAGGGTTAGATGATTTTCTAAAACACCTGGGCGCTGTTGTTGCTAAAAAACTAGCAAACATTAATAAAGCAGGAGGAAATACTGCATTTGATGAGGACTATTTTCAGCTGCGGATTAATACACATTTGGTGGTCTGCTGAGTATTTACAGCAGCAGGACAGTGTAAGAGGAACTGACTCAAAATAAATGATAGTGTGTGTTCCCCAGTGCAACAGTGTGGCTCATCTATGTGTTGTTGATAGTTTCACCAGTTATCCTTTAACCATTCAGCCACTTGCATGCCCCTCAAATACTGTCTTATGTACAAATTTGAGGTACTTTTATTAGAGTATTTCCATTTTATACTACTTTTTCCTTCTATTGCTCTACATTGAAGAAGAAATGTTTAGTCAATTTCATCAATATGACACCTATAGTTACTTTTTGGTGCTTGTTTTTATTCTAATAAATTATAAAATACAACATATCAAACATCACATAACCTTGTCATGGATAGAGCGATAGTTCTCAACTTATTTCCACTGTTGTTCTTGGTGTTTTCACAGCCCAATAGCCATTTGTCAAAAGTGAGACAGGCATTCCGTGCCTGAAGAAATATTGGAAACAAATAACTAAAAAACTGGAAAACTAAATAATAAAAACAGACATTAACATTTCTTAAAAAGCAGACAGTAGACATTATCCTAGACACTCAAAAAACAAAGACATCACAAAAGACAAGGGCTGAATGATAGTATTCAAGGTGCAAACTTCAAAAGATTAAGAAGTAAAACAACAAAGCGCTTTAAGATATTCACATTCTACTTAGGAATGCTATCAGCAGCCACCTTTGCCTTGAAGGTAGTAGGGAAGTTTCATGCCTCCTTAATTAAAAGAGACAGTTTAGTCTAGTTTATTCAATCGATGGCACCTGCATACAGAAAGGAATCTTTACCTGATTTAGGTCAATCTGTAAGGATTCAAGTTTGCTTCACTGGCTCTGGCTTTAGCAGTTATTGTAGAGATTCCTATTTTGCCACCACGATTCTGCCCCTCATTTTTTTGCCTTTTTTTTTTTAGATAACAGTAGAGAGATGAAATGAGGGGAGAGAGAGAGAATGAATGATCCCCCATGATACCATAACCAGATGTTTTAGTCACCTAACCCTAACTATAGCTTACGCATATTCCATTTTCCATTACCATGATCTTTCCCTAACCTTAACCATACTGTAGTCTGAATTCATTTTTCAACATAGTTTGAAAAACGTTGGCATTGAATGTAATCAGGGTTTTGCAGAAACAGATGTTCATGCCTGGCGATTGGTTTGGATTTTACACACAAAACAAAAAGCCTCCGGGTCCTGGAGGCGTGCAGGTCCTGGAAAGATGGCAGATTGCAGCCAATCACCTTCTCTGCGGAGTGAATGATACGCTGCAGCCTGCCCTTGTCCTTGGCAGTGGCAGCAGCATACCAGATGGTGATGGAGGAGGTGAGGATGGACTCAACAATGGCAGTGTAGAAGTGCACCATCATTGTCTTTGGCAGGTTGAATTTCTTCAGCTGCCGCAGGAAGTACATCCTCTGCTGGGCTTTTTTGGTGAGGGAGCTGATGTTCAGCTCCCCCTTGAGGTCCCGGTTGATGATGGTCCCCAGGAAGCAGAATGACTCCACAGGGTGATGGGGGTGGGTGGGGCTGTGTTCTTCCTGAAATCCACAACCATCTTCACAGTCTTTAAAGCGTTGAGCTCTAAGTTGTTTTGTCACGTTTATTGTTGGTATTCTGTTGTCCAAGAGAATATTATCATTGTAACAAAATACACAGTGTTATGAGCCACGTATTGTCCTCCTGGTCCTTAAAACCCAGAAAAATAACCAGTACATGTATGAATGTGGGGTGGCAAACACGACGCCCACTGACTGGTGTCACAATGTTAGAGAATGGCATATATGCAAAGGGGCAGACTTATAGAAACCTTCTATTCATAGAAGGAAGGAGAACCACATTACTTTCTCCACAGGCCACTGATATGCCAACATTTCTACATATCTTAGCTTCATTATAATTAGGATCATTGTCAGGAGAAAGAGTGCTTTATTCTTATCAGAGTAGCTGTCGATATCACAGATAATTGCAGTGCAGCGAGCTTTCTTTAGGCTCTACATGACAGTTAGTCGCTTGTCTTGTTTGTATCTTTAGAGAAACAAAAAGTCAGTCCATCTGCATGTGGAATACGTTAACACTACTCATTTTAGGTGAGGCCACATTGACAAAACTGTCCTGAATCTGAATTTGTGTCAAAATGTTCTAGTAGCACAAGCATGTCCTCCGATAACCTTTAATTGATTGGTGTGTAACAGTCTGTTGGTGGTCGATAGTCACACTCACTTTCCACACAAAAACTAAAGTGCAATAAGCTGCAAAGTAAAGCTTCTTTTAGGAATGCAGTCTTCAGCTGCTAATATCTGAGGTAATTGAAAAGCAATTGAGGAGCAATGCTCTTTCATTAGCAAATAAATTGCTATCCCTGGTTACATTTTGAATTGATCAAAGCAAATAGCCCTGAGCCCTGACACGAGTCCTGACACACCACTGAGGCAGCTGTGAAAAGAGCTGACGACAACGCTGCAGCTGAAGCTACGTAACTGTTGCCCTGATATCTTCACAAGAATTATGCAGTGAGAGACGCGCAAAATTGGCATTTCATGTCAAAGAATTTAATTACCTAACGACAATCAAGTCTCTGCTAGCAACACACGCATAACAAAGCCACAGCCGGACAATGAGCCCACAGCATCTCATTAAGCAGCTAGTCAGAACAGGCAGGGGTCAAGACTGGACTGAAAATATGCATCACATGCAAATGAAGCAATGTTTTTTAACCTCGGCTCTTCTGTCTTGGTCACTGTGTTTTTTAACAGCTCTTACTGTAAATTATGCCCTGATTTAATAGCATGTGCACAATATGCTTAATGGGCCCCCATAGGAGTTTTTGTGTCATGTATTTGAAGGTCTTGCTTGTTGTCCTCAAACTTTAATCATTGCGATCTTTTCTCCCTTTACAAAATACTAATTTCAGGACCGTTCTTTTAGCCTTGCGTGTTAGGATGCATTTATATAACCACAACATCCCTGGTTCAGTTCTGGCGGGAGACCTTTGTTGTGTGTCATCCCCCTCGTTCTTCCCATGTTTCCAGTCTGTCAGTATTGTCTGTCAATAAAGGCTAACAGTGCTAGAAAAAATGTTCCTTTGTTACTTACATTACTGAGTGCGGTTTTTCATCAACATTAGGTGAATATCAAATGTCAGTTTCAGAGCATTGTCACGCTAAACAAACATGGAAAAAAAGAGCAACAATTTTAATATAAATCTTTCTGACAGCTTTTCAAAATTCACCAGGTCTTGACTTGTCAGTTTGTAAACAGTGTCAGTCAGTCAATCTCAAGCAATCACAGAAATATATTTCTTCCCTTTGTTTTTTAGCAGTATTTATTAAACTTCTTAGAATATATTTCCTCTGTATTCCTCAGAGAGTTGAACTTAATATTCCCATCAGGATACCTCTAAATATTGAAATACACTTACTGTGGCACAATTGTATCTACTGATCTGCAGTGTGGGTCTGCAGATCCACTGAAGGGAACCAAAAGGCTCAGGAACTATGGAAATGGAAATAATTGTTTTCACACAGAACCCGAGAGACAATTGCATTGTGGTCTTTAATTTTATTCTCTTTTTGTCCTATTATCAAAACTGAACCACTGTTTTACAAGAAATTACTTGTCAGAGATTAATTTGTATGTGACTCAATGTATTCCTCTTTGCTACAAACAGTATTTCTGCATGCGGCACATGTTGCCGTATGCATCCTTTCAATTACAATATAGTGGCAAGACTTCCACTGCTTTTTAATACAGGTCGCACAGATTGCACAGTGGACAACTCGAGAGCCCCACCGAGGTTTTAACAATGATCAAAGACTCAAGTGAAAGCCACAGAGATGAGGTCCATGCCTTCTGTAAGTGGCTACCTGAATATAAACAGCATACTGTAGCTGCTGCTATTTTCTGTTTTTTTTTTCCTTTTCACCAAGTGGATGAATGAACTCTCTCTGGTTCTAATATTAGTAGTTTTAATATTGGTTACATTGAGGTCTTTAAATCGATGTTTTGTTACAGTTCACGCAAGCAAAAGTAGACACAGTAGACTTGGGAAGATGAATCGAAATCTTAACATTGACCTCTACCTAATACCAATATTCATATTTATATGAATATCCATGAATTCATATGAACTACACTGAATATGTATGCTCTATTTTCAAACTGCACACACTGTTGTATCATTAAGAGTCTCCATCATAATACTTTTGGCAGTATTTACATATCCTCGGGGACAAAACTTCAAAATTGTCAGTGTCTCATATGAATTTCAATCAGCATTAACATGCAGGATTGCAAAGCAGAACAAAAAAACTCATTTGACTAACGTAGGCTGGGCCTAACACATAAAATCACCACAACATCAATCACTTTAACAACATCCTGTAATGATTCAGTGATTTCTTAATTAGGGATAATTTAGGTTTTGTTCCTGCACCACACAATCCTCTCAATTACTCAGACATACCTTTACTGTAAGATGCATTAGTCAAGTCAAGTCAGTTTTATTAATATAGCCCAATATCACAAATGAAACATTTCACAATCTGTGCAGCATATGACACCCTCTGTCCTTAGATCCTCCATTCGGATAAGGGAAAACTCCCAAAAAACCCTATCAGAGAGCCTCATATAAACAGTGGGAATAAGACTATAATGTTTAAGATAAGAATGTGATGTATGGTATATGGTATTAATGCTCACCAGATTAAATTTTTTTGCTTACATTTTGCAGCTTTTTATGTATCTGTATCGCTCTACAAATAGTGTGAAATGGAACAATTCTTTCTCCTCTGCTTTGAACACATAGTGGCCTTGCTGTATTGTGCCACGTGTTGTGCGTGTGGTCATAATGCATGACACCACGAGTGAAACGCATTACAATAGACTGCAATCGCTGCATTCCTCTGCAGTGGAGTCTAGCGCGCTGAAGTCAAGATGTCTGCTCTCTCAAATTTAAATGTAGCCTTACATATCCTGCTGATTCTGCATTTCAGCTCCCTTTTTATCTTAGAGTGCTGATATAAAACTATTAGAAGTTAGAATATAAGTTTTGGTGAAAATCCACTTGACTGACTATGAATATAACTATGACTGTGTTCTTTCAAAGAACCAAATGACTCTAGGCGCCTCCCACTGCACAGTGCGAAACACAGTTGTCTGCTGAAAAGCTTTACTATACTGATTGGATTTGATCAGCCATGGAAGACATGTAAATGTACCCATGTGGAGGTTACCATAGCACTAAAGGCTATGTAAGCAAATGAAGGAGGCTTATCCGATGTGAACAGTTGGATGTCTGGAGGGGACCTCAGCCTGTTTGTTGTGAATGTTGATGTGACAGAAAAGGGGAGAGTCACAGCCATTCGGTGATAGCCTACACCATTGTACATTTCTATTCTCTCTGGTGCACTGTGAGGAGGATTTAAGGCCGTAATAAAAAAACCATTAAGCCAATGCACCTTAAAAAGTTGAGTCTCACAAAATTTGACACCAGGGGAAAACTCAACAGACGCAGATGGCACTGAAGTGTATGGAGTCTTTTTAACACCAGCAAAGAGTGGAAACAAACGTGTGTAATTGTACACACACACACACACACATACACACATACACACACTGCCTGCAATACTTCAATATCCTGTTTGGGCTCCTTTGAAATGCTGCTGCAACAAGATCATCTGAAGATCATCACAGCAGATTAAGGAACACAATGTGCTGCACTGACCGATGATATACCACAGAGAGAAAGAGCGTGGCCCATCTGTTATTCATGAAGTTTAAAACAGCGGCCACAAGTATCAATCAATCTCTTTCACCATTTGTGCCACTCGCGCGTCACTGAGTGCGCACGGCGCCCTGCCTGTTGCTGCTGCTGGAGGAGGAGAGGCTGTGCGCTCACACCCACATTCAACAGGCACTGGAGGACTTGTTACATGAGCAGTTTCACCGCGTTTTTACTAGTATTAGTATTATTAGTATTACTTTAAGCTGAAAAGGGGCGGAACGTTTGGAGACAACAGTGCAGGGCTCTGGAAAGAAGAAGTGTATTTTTTAGGACTGGTGATGCGTTTAAGTTGCGCGCAATGGTGCATATGCGCAAATCCTCTCCCGGCATTCTAGCTTTGCGCCTCAGCAGGTAGATCAGACTCGTGGAACAACCAAAGCATTCACTGTATTCCGTGAAAAGGAGAAGAGGATGTCAGCTCCACTTAACGGATCCAACATCACGGCGAACTACACCAACCAGTTTGTGCAGCCGCCGTGGCGCGTCGCTCTCTGGTCCGTAGCCTACAGCTTCGTGCTGGCAGTGGCGGTGTTTGGAAACCTCATCGTGATATGGATCATTCTTGCCCACAAGCGTATGAGGACGGTGACAAACTACTTTCTCTTAAACTTGGCGTTTTCGGACGCGTCAATGGCCGCGTTTAATACTTTGATAAACTTTATCTACGCTGCCCACGGGGAGTGGTACTTCGGTGAGGCGTACTGCAAATTCCACAACTTCTTCCCGGTCACATCCGTGTTCGCGAGCATCTACTCCATGACTGCGATAGCTGTGGACAGGTGGGCTTATGAAATGCTGCAAGAACAATTTTTAACGAATGACTGATGATGCTAAATCCTCCTCACGCCCCTCACCCCTTTTTCTCTACAGATGATCAGTTACATGTGTGGCTCAATTTATGATAGTTTTTTTTATTAAAGGAGTAATAATTTAGATTTAGATTCTTCTTACCTGCGTCTCTGCGTAGATCCTGTCTGTATTGGGATAAATGAAGTGTATCAAAGAAAAAAGGGGAAAAAGCACTGAAGCCATTGAGGTAGAATATTCAATTTTAATGCAGACTCCCTTCAACACACCTTAATCATCAGAGAAACGATGAAATATCCGGAGCACATGCACATAACATGAATATTTCAACATATACAGCGTGTAAAGAATTCTTTGTCACCAGAACACTTTCATTTCAAGTGCTTCACGCATGATTTGGACATCTAGTTTCTGATTATTCCACTTGCTGCCTGCCTTGCAGTAGCGGAAAATTGAGTCTTGTGCTCAAATCAGTGTTTTGTCTCACTCGAAGACAAACCGCACTCCATTTGGAGAGGCTTCTGCTATGTTTTTGCCCTCATGCTCATAAGAACTTATTTGTATGGAGGCTCCATAAGTTGAATTTACATTCCACTGATGGCATCTTTGTCCACACATTATTTCATCAGAGTCTGCACTCCCTGCTGATTTATGTATACATTTATTTCAGTTCCCAGTGGAGGAGTGGGTAATTACTTGTTTGTGATTTGCATTATTATACTGGAAAGGCGGTTACCCAGCGGGGTGACTGACATCTCACAAATCACGGGCTTTTTCCACACGTTTATTTTTACATTTTTCTGCCAGTGAATCGTACACTGAAGCTGTTGTTTTGCAAAGAGTCGACACTGCAGTGAATGACTCTTTCTGTGCCAACACCCTAGAAAAGATCCCCATGCTTTTATGCTCTCTGACCCTCTTGTTTTCTGTCACATGCACTTACATTATTTATCTTCTTTGCTCTTTCACACCTCTTTTTTTTTCTCTGTTTCTCCATCTCTCTCTCTGTGTTCCCGCCCCTGTGGTTTCCAGTAATGCGGTGATGCAGTCATCACTATCAGCCGGGCTTTGATACCGATCAGTGGACCGTTGAACGTCATAATGTTTGAATAAAGGGATTAGACTGATGAAGGAGGCAGCCACAGGCTGAACATAATGAAAACAAAAAGCATGTAGAGGCTGCATGCAGGCACAGTGTGTGTCTGCAGCCAGTGCACAAGTGTCAAAGTGTGTTGCGATAGTGTGCGAGGTGTTTTCCTCCTCCAGTACTTCTCCTTGACACACAATGAGAACAATACATTTCCTGAGGCCGTGCTCATTTTGGCTCCTCTACAGCAACTTCCATGCGTTTGTATTTTTGGTCTGCAGTGTCCGTTCGATTCTGTCAACTGTGTACTGAGAAAGAGAACATCGGCATGACCTACATGATGTAGATGTAACCTGCGGTCATGCTTTTCGTAACCCCAGTATGGTGCTGTCTCCGCTCTGATGTCTTGAAATGGCACGAGGCCACAGTTCCTGATCATCTGTGAATTTGTCCTTCCTGCTGACTCTCTGTGCTGCCAAGTGTGTTTCCCTAGGCACTGCAGCAAAATAAACGCAGGTTGCTGTGTGAAAGGTAACTGGTGAAGCCTCAAAGCCTTTTATAACACAGCCGGCGACTTCTCACACCTTTATCGTCTTGTGTGCTGAAGCTGTGGATGCGTAGAATACAGTCATATCATTGGATCTTTTCCCGTAGTGATGTGTATGAACTTTAGTGTTTCCAGTTCAGTTCATTAAAAACTCGTGCAAAAATTGGTTTAATTTGTCCAGTTTTTGAGATAGCCATCTCTGAGATTTCTGCCTCCCCCCAATACAGTGAAGGTTAATGAAATTTCATGTTTGTGCTAACAGCATTAAAAAAATGATATCTGAAAAATTCAACAAAAGCAAAGTGTCTTCCCAGAGACAATGTTCCTGTTACTCTGGATAATTCACTGACTTTGCTGTAAACTGTTTTCACTCATACTGCTCTGAGGAGAGGAGTTTACAGTGATGTAATGGGGATGTTGTTCCTTGAAAGAGATGTTCTTGCTGAATTTTTAAAGAATAATATTTCAGTCCTGTCAACACCACAAACAAAAGTGCATTCTCTTTCACTGAAGTGTGGTGTCAGCAGAAATGTCAAAATCTCATTATCCAAACAAATGAAACCAAAAGTGTCTGCATGGCTTGAACCATACAGGAAGTGGTGCTCTAAGTGTAATTTGAGTGAAATGATACTTTAAGTATTTTTCACTGTATGATGTTGTGAAGTGAGGGTATCATCAGACATACTCCTCTCCTCTGAGGACATCTGAGCCAACACTTGACATTTAGCTGTGCGTATATTGTTTGGCTACTTGTGCTGGAAGTCTCATCCGAGGTAATATTTGCAAGTTAAACACCAGGCAGTGATAAAGTGAGTGTTTAGTTGGGTTTGTCAAAACAATACGAAAGCTTTGTGCAGCTTAAGGCACGACAGACTCCCAGGTTGAACAAAAAAAAACATTAAATGATTTATTGATTTGATGCTGTAAAGTCTCTGTAAGCGTGTCCAGTTGGTGCTGACGCCTCTGTAAATGTGCTTTGATGTGTGTGGTTTTATGCGTGTCATCCTGTTTAGGTTATTCAAGTGTTACTGGTGTTGCGTTGTGGTTATTGTTCAGTGGTTACAAGTCTATTAGATCAGCCACCCTTTTGGAACCCAAATAACCGTGGCACATATTTGATTGGATATCTCACAAGCTATTCACACGCTGCCATCCATAAGGGCCAGTGAGACATTCAGAATAAATGCAGAGCAATTACTGGTGAATAGACGGGGCATCTTTGTTGTTGTTCCTCAGAGAGTTCCAGTCACTGAGGTGACAGGACAAGGCCCATTCTTTACCGTCTTATAAAGATTGAATTAGCGGCTCTGAGCCTGCGTTACAAGCAATTGAAAATCATGTAGCATCCTGAGTTGGGTTCATGTTCAGCTGGTTATCTCCTGCCAGTGTTTCACTGTGTGGTTCAAACAAAATCTCATCACAGTTTTTTGGAATGACTCATCCATCGGTTTCCCTGAAAATCAAACACCACAGCGTAATCAGACTTTTACAGGCTTCCTTGCAGAAAATTAAGTACATTATTGATGTAGAGAAAAAAAAGTTATTGTGTCTAAATCATCTATTGATTGTCAAGTCAGAGAGTTTCTGTTCAAACTTAATCACATACACCAGTGCTTCCCAAGCTAAAGCTGAGGGGTGACAAAATGATTGAAGTGATAAGAAAGAAACCAAATACATATTTCTGTTGCACAAAATTATGTTTATTTTTCATTACTTTTTCTTGTGAAATACTGTTTAATTTAATCTCTCCAAGTCACTGAAAATCCTTTAAATTAAACAGTCCAAGAGGGTTTATTTTAACAGCTCACAAGTCATATTCACTGTAGTGCCATAACCTGTGCAGGTAGACATTGCTTAATTTTAAAGCTTCGAAGTTTGGGAGAGCCGCCATAAAGTACACATGAAGAAACATTAACTAAAAAGATATAGGGCTCTTGTAAAGTCTATAATGTATGTTGTGCGACTTCCTGGTTAAATAAAGATTAAATCAATAAATGTTGTGGCAACACAATTCTGTCTTTTTAACCCACTGACCTCTGACCTGTAGGTACATGGCCATCATCCATCCCCTGAAGCCTCGTCTGTCAGCGAAGGCCACCACAGGAATCATCGTCTGTATCTGGAGTCTGGCCGTGGTTCTGGCCTTCCCTCTCTGCTACTTCTCCACCACCCGAACTCTGCCCCGCCGGACCCTCTGCTACGTGGCCTGGCCCCGCATGGCCGACGACCCCTTCATGTGAGAAATATTTAGTAACTTGTTTTTACAAAACACTGTTATTTGCTTTGATACTAGGCAGTGTATAGCTCAGTCCTTACCTCTTCAGCTGACTGTTCAAATGTAGCGTATTTTAACAGGCTGCTCTATGCAAGTTAATTACAATGTAATTCATGTAATTAAGGTATTACTTGTAATTTACACCCCGGGGTAAGTTTAATTTAGTGATTCCTTGTTGTCATAGCAGAACAGTGAGAAAAATGGCAGAAACTACACTACATCCCTTCACAGCTACATTGACAGTGACATTCACACTCAGTAGTACTGTAACAGAAAATTATTTTTGCCCAGATGGAAGTTTTATAAAGACTTTTGTTAATGTTTTTCTAATTTATGACCACATTATGTGTGAAGCAGCCATCCTGACTTCAGTACAAATGTCAAAGCACAACAGAAGTGCACATACAATCACACTGTGTATCATATGTTAGCCAACGTATCACATACACTACTTGTTCTTTATTAAAGGAGTAGTGTAACAGATACTCTTATTTGCTTTCTTGCCGAGAGTTAAATGAGAAGATTAATACCGCTCTCATGTCAAGCAGGTTAGCTTAGCTTAGCACAAAGACTGGAAACAGGGTGAAAAATCTAGCCTGGCTCTGTCCAAAGGTAAAAAAAAAAAATCAGACTGATCTCACAAAAATATGTAAAATAACCACGACCTCTTAACACTGCATTACGTGGTGGTGGCATGCAATGTGTTAAAATTACATGTAGTTAGCATGACTTTCAAAGTAATGTATTTCAATTGGAAGAATCTTTTCGTTTCAGCACCACATTTTTTTCTTACGTCAGTAGTATGAAGAGCGTGAAAGTCTGCCCAGGGAGGTGGGCGGGGTGGACGGATGGATGGGTGAAACACAGGACTTGAATATTGGAGACCAGAGTTCGTGTCCCGTGTGAAACATAAAGTCAAATATCCCTTCCCATGTGAATCTTTTCCTGTGCTGTGGTCTCAATACATTTTGAACCTCAACTTTTATTCAAGTCTTACTGTGAAGTATAGCTGTGATAAATCCTGTTTGTTTGTAACTCCACATGAGGGACGCAAACCACTTGGCCACAGAAAACTATCCCTACTACAAACATTCCTTTACTCTGACTGGTCCAACACAAAGCAGAACAGTGTATAACATTACCTATAACTATATGTCTTTTACTTTCTGGAGACATTCATCAGTGCCTAGGTATGGTTACGGTTTGTTTAGGTTTAGGCACAAAAACAACGTGGTTGGGTTTAGGGAAACATCATAGTTTGGGTTCAAATTACTTTTTTGTTAAGGTTAGGGGTCCATCGTCATGGTTACAATACTAACCCTGATCGTGGTCATGCTTAAAAAAAACCTATGTTGACTGTCGTAGGAAACGGTAAACAAACAGCTGTCTCCTGTGCTAAAATCCGATGTTTTGGTGACCCATCCATCCACCTCGACCTCCTCCCTTTGCGGACTACAATAACGTCACCTGACTTCCTCCTTCGCGTCCAGTCATAAGTACTATGGCTCCCAGAGGGCTTTGTCACTTGAATGTAAACATACATGGTTTTGGGTCACTTGCTGAAACGACTGATGCTGTCATTCTTCTCGGTCCTCGTAATTAGTTACAGTGTAGCAGTTACAGTGTTGACACTCAAAATTCTGTAAAAAGCTAAATCTACTGTGTTTGAAATTATATATATTTTATAAATGTAAACTCTGTTCTCCCATTTCTTCCTAGGTATCATATCATTGTTACAGTTCTGGTCTACGTACTGCCATTAGTGGTGATGGGCATCACTTACACCATCGTGGGGGTGACTCTGTGGGGAGGGGAGATCCCAGGAGACTCATCTGATAACTATCATGGGCAGCTCAGGGCTAAAAGGAAGGTAAGCACGCTTGAGGGGAAATGGCGTAACACTTATTCAAGAATTCAGATATGACCCGAGGCAACCCAATTAGTAACTGTGAACATGATAATCTTTGAACGCTAGAAGTCAGAGAACCAGGAACAATCTGTTAATGTCTGCCGCTGAGCAGCCTGTGGCTCCAGGTAATTATTATCTCACTTTCATAATCTGAATGGAATAGGAAAATATGCCATTTTGACACTTATTTGCCTTTAAAAAATAAAGAGATTTTGGAGTTTTCCAATATTTTGTAAAACTAGAAGGCATTCAAAAAGCATCTGCAGAAGCAGAACAATTCTCCAGCTTGTTG
This sequence comes from Oplegnathus fasciatus, assembly GCA_003416845.1. NCBI lineage: Eukaryota > Metazoa > Chordata > Actinopteri > Centrarchiformes > Oplegnathidae > Oplegnathus > Oplegnathus fasciatus. Next base: position 1,145,571 of record NTHP01000102.1, read on the forward strand.
TTACTGTTTATTTACCTTTAGGATTTGGATTTAAGCCTCTATCTATCTCTGTTAATTTAATTGCTGTGGCTAAAAACATTTATTATCTAATGGGGGAAATCCCAGACCACCACGAAATCTAATTAATTGTTCCTTGGCCTGTTTTGTGTTTGTGATAATCTGTTGTTAAGTATATCCTGCTGAAAAATAAAAAATGAAAATATAACATCCTTGGTGGAGATAAAACAAACATCAACACAGTGATTTTGTACAATTTTAAGCCTGCGATATAGAACATCTTAATATTTCACATGTTTAAATGAACCAAAAGAGCTCCTGGTAAGCTTTTTGTTGTGTGTTTAATCACTGGAACAAGTACTCCTGCTTTAAAAAGTATTGGCAGCAGTAGCAACAGTGGGACTACATAGAAACCATAAACATTATTTTTCTTCACTACAGCAAGAACACCGGGCTCTTTAAAGAAATAAATGAAAAATAGGAACATTACATTAAATTCCCATTGGTGAGGAAAAGAAAAATAACATTGATTAAGCTCAGCAGTTAATAAAGTTGTGTAGCTTTGCTTTCAGTTTTAATTGTCAACATCAGTTAGAGGAAGATTAAGCACTTATGAATGTTACACTTAAAAGAATAATGACTTGTGTGTGAAGCAGGTAGACACACTGCACTTTGAACATTTCAGGGAAGAAAACCTTGATTCCACAGAGCACAACCTTTGTGGGTGTCACTTGTCCTCAATCAGATGTTTGTCTATGTGTCCGGACAGGCACAAGCTCTTAAAACCAACAGTGTCTCCAGGCATTATGAGTTTGTCCGCACTTTCGTAGACGCATCTGACACCAAGGCCTTTATGTTTCGGGAGTCAGGAGCTCATTCAAGACATGCTTTTACAATGAGGCTGTTCACTGCTACCATGAAGAATGACCAAATATGAGAAAAAGTCTCTTGCAGCAGACTACTAGGCCATAAAAGGGTGATAAAGGCAAATAAATCCTCTACTGCTGCATCACTAGCAAACGAAATGATATACTACTTGGTACAGGCAGGATCAGTTGATCAGTATTCCATGGGATTTATTTTTGAATCGTAGTACTGTACTGTATGTTTTATGGAAATATTCTTTACTTTACTTTTGTTAGATAAATCAGTGGTTCTCAGTTTTTGTCTTACATCAGATGAGCTCAAGTATCCCATCACAGTTCATTTAAATTGTTATTAAACTGCAGTGGTGGGAGAAGTACTCAGCTCTTTTACTTAAGTAAAAGTACCAATACCATAATGTACTCAGAATGTACTTAAAGTATCAAAAGTATTTGTTCTGCAAATTATATTTTATTATATTCTACATTATTACATTATTAATACTGATAAATTAATGTGCAAGTAGCGGTCATTGGAGCTAGTTTTAACTGCCTTATACAGTGAAGTTTGGTAGTTTAGTCCAGTGGTTCCCAACCCAGGGGTCGGCCCCTCCAAAGGGTCACAAAATCATACGCTTTCACCTTTTCCTAAGAATCAGTATTGGCTTCACCACAGTGTTCATTATTTCTGAGTCTTCTGGCCAGAAAATGGGTCTATGGGGAGTCCTTCCTGTAACTCTGATCAATAAGCAAAAAGAAATATTTGTGTCAGGGTGTGTGTTTGTATGTGTGTTTTGTTGTTTGTGTTTGTACACAGGAGTATTCAGGTTTCATCTACCTGTTTCACTGTGATATTTCAGACAGCCTGCATTTTGTTGTTGATTTCAATGAAAGCAGTGTGCATTTTTTTTGTGTGTGCAAAGTCTGAATTCTAAAATTTTAGTATCATTTTGAAGATGAAGCATGTTTATGTTTCAGCCTCTATCCTTGTTAGTGGTTGACATGGTACAGTGTATTTTTCTTGGGGATGAGTGTCATGCAGGTTGAGAGTTTTGTGCTCACAGGCTCTGGTCAGAGAAGGTTACAGAGAGGAGAGAACAGCCCGGGGCAGTACTGTCAAGCATCACAAAACTAGCTGGCTCAAAAGCTAATGTTTTTACTGTAGTCCAGACAGTAGAAAACACTAAAAATATTTTGATGTTGTGTGTTCCCACTGGAAAAGTGATCAAATTAAGTTTACTCAGATATGCCAGTATGAATATGAAATCTGCTTACTTTTTTAATGTGCTGCTGATGACCATTATTGTGGCCCTAAGGGTCAAAACACAACAACCTTTCAGAAAACATAACAACATTTCAGATTACGGAAAAGGTGGGACAACACTTCTTGTTTGTGATTGGACAAAACCCAAATTCTTGATATGCTTTCAACATATCATGACATTAAAATGTCCAGTGGAACCCTAAAAGTACGCTTGAAAGAATTAGGACTGAGGAGACGGGGCAGCTACTCTTCAGTAAGTGACATCAGAAGGGCCATCTTATCAGAGCTGCGTGGACCTGGACGGATGTTTGGATACAGAACTATATGATTGACTTTAAGGCAGAAACATGGCAGAGGACATGATGTCAGTTGCCGCCCCGTCTTCTCTTTCTTAATTGTTTCAAGTGTGCTTTCAGGATTCGAGATTTACATCACATGAATGTTCTTTGTTGAAATATTCCCTTCTGATTTCAATCTCCTCTTCCATCCTTTCAAACTCAGTTTAAAATTCGTGCAAGGACGCTGCTGAGAGTAATACACAATAGAAACAGGAAATGACATGGAACTGTTGCCAGCGACTGTCCAATCACAAACAAGAAGTGTTGTCCCACCTTTTCCGTAATCTGAAATGTTGTTGTGTTTTGACCCTTAAGGCCACCATACAATTCAGTGCACAAAGGAAACTGATTAGTTTCTCACAGCTGCCAAAAATTACAAACTAATTTTGGTTTTCATGGAAACGGCAGCAGGAAAACCTAACAATTGCTAATTAGCACTAAAAATGAAGTAAGGATGAGGCTTATGGGAATGTCATCAGTTTTTCAGATATTTGGTCATAAACCAAAGTATTAGACAAATTAAAATTTTGACTTGATGATGTTACTAGATTACCAAAGTTATTCCAACTCATCCTCAGGGGAACATGAACATGTGTACCAAATTTCATGGCAATCCATTCAATAGTTGCTAATATATTTTACACAAAACCCCAAAATGTCAACCTCATGGTGGCGCTACAGGAAATTTAAAGAGATCGCCAAAGTCATTAGGATACACCGTCTGGTACCAAATTTTGCGCCGAGAGATATTTCCCAGGACAAGCGAAAACTCAGACAATCAATCATAGTCAATCACAAAATGTCCCTAGGGTTCATCCTCTGGGGACCATAAATGTCCCTACCAAATATCTTGGATATCCATCCAACAGCTTTTGAGATATTTTAATCTGGATCAAATTGGTGGACAGGCCAACCGACATGCCACTAGCGTGGTAAAAACAATCCATTCACCGCTATAGTGTTGGGTTGGCAGCCAATTATTTTCGGGGAAGAAGACATTAATGCTTATAGAAGTGTGCTGTGGTGGTTTCCAATCGCTCATCCCAGACCTCCCCTTGTTTGACCAAGTATGGTCCTTTACTAACCTATTGGTTGATGTCATCCATGACCAGACCGTTCAGTTCACCATGTATTGAACAGTGGCAGTAGCATCTTCAGAACAGCTCTAACCCACTCGAGGGATTGAGGGAGTAATTTGTTTTTTGTTGACAGTATGATAGTGGCGAAGGTTAGTGAATGAACTGAAGTAATGATGCAGAAAGTGGTAATTTTGTAAAAAAAAAATAGCCTATGAAGAGTGTTATTATTTCTCAAGGTCTTTTTCAAGTATTTTCCAGTGTTTCACTTTAATGACATATTTCCTGTGCAGTCATCACAGGTCTGTGAGGTGATAGGAAGGAATAAAAAGCTCCATCTTTCTATGATTTCTCATCATCTTTATTGAAAGAAAGATTCACCAGTCCAATGTTTTCAGTTAATCCATATTCTGCCGCAATCACCACGCCACAGGTGTTCTATTTCAAGTTTATGCCTGAGGCTGTGCATTCGAAATGTCAGTCTGTAGTGCAACCCTAATGACCTGTCATAAAACTGCTGTACGGCTCTTAAAGACAATCTGTGTTCGACTTCTGTTGTGAGCCTCATCGATCGTCCGTCTTCCTTTCTGCCTGAGGACAAAGTACTGTGTCTGTGTCGGGTGTGTGTGAATGTACGGATTGGGATGGATTACGTCTATGAGATCAGATTTTTCCAGAAATGAAGCACAGCAGTGTTAAGCTGCAGTGTATGCGAGTGCCAAGTTAACCTCCAGCGATAATGGGAACGTTCTAATCTCAACTGGACAGGTGTCAGTCGCCGTGTCTGTTCCACAATGAAAATCACTTTCATTTTTAAGTGCCATTCACCAAATCTCACTATAATACAACCAGAGTTGACACTTTCATTTGAGAGTCCCTTCTCTCCTCACCAGTGATTGTCTGACACACAAATTGAATCTCTGTTTTTTCACACCCTGACAAAGGCTCCTGCTGCAACATTTAGGTGTAAGCCATGCTTTAATTAAGGCTTTTTACTTTATTCAGACCCAGTGCCTTGGATCTGCCATTCTTTCGTGCAATGGCTGATTGACTCCAAAGAGCACCTTTGTTCACTAAACAACTCTGTCTCCTAAAGACAGAGTAACTGCAGGTCTGGAAAAGTAAAAAGCATTGAATTTAGTTTTCTTAAAAATAGATCTTAGAAGGTATTAAGGCTCTTACAAAGGACTTAAAATATTCCTGTTTTCCTGCCGTAGGGAGTAATGTTAGTTATGAATTTGTATCCAATTTGTTTTTTTCATTTTGCAGATATGGTCTGCAAAATTTCGCAAAATAGTTCTATCGTAACTTCGTTTTTGAAAAACAAATTAAGTTAAAAAAAAACATTCCCTATTATGTGGATAAAAAACATAATCCAGGTGGCATTATATCATTTTAGTGTGAATGCTGATTCAGCAGTAGCAATATACAGTATACATTTTTAATAGACAGCATTGCACTGAGGGATTTTTTTAAATAGTTTTGTTTGTGAAGCAAAGACTCACTCTCCTCTTTTGATTTGTTCTCTTTCTTTCCTCTTCACCTTTTGTTTGTCCTAAATCAGTTTCTCTCTTTTTTAATCACTCAGTGGCATTCAGGCTCACAACTTGCTGAGATTTGTCCTTATCGTATCACATTTCAAAATGTTGGTGGAACTCATTCTGGCCTCAAGCTAACGAATGGGTAGTCATTTACTGGATTAATGAAGAAACATAAATCTAGCGCTGGGGCAAGCCCCAAGACTGTTTTGGTTGGTTACAATCTAACTCAGTATCCATTTTATGCATTAAAAAGCTCATTAGCATCTGAGTTTCATTACTTTTTTTTCACAAGTAAATCAGCATGCTTTCCTCATCTGCTCCCATTTGTTTCCCACTGTTCATTTTAATTTATATGTGATATACTGTCGTGATGGATTTGACTGCACAGTACAGTGAACTGGTATAAAGTATTTACTTCAGATGACTTTGTAATTGTGTTCATTTGTAGCAACATTAGCAACACTTAATATAATATACACAGTATATAATGTATATAATAGTTCAACCTTAAAAACCCTCTGAAAGCTACATCGCTAATGCTTTAACACAAGTAAATACTAATATCTCCGGCCCTAATGGTTCATTAACTTTACTGCAAGGTCTGCATGAGGAATTATTTAATTGTACACAGAGCCTCTAGTTTAACATTTAAATGCCCCTCACATCTACAGTAAACCACAGCATTTTCACTTATTTTGGCTGATTACACCTCTGCTCAGGGCTGTGTGGACGTGTACGGACATCTCCCTCACTCGACTGCTGTTGTTGTAATTAGCCAAAATAACTAAATAACTAAAATAACTAAACCGACCACCTGTGGGAGTATTTGGGACCTTTAATAGCGAAGCAATAAAGAGACTAACCAACCCTGTCTCCTTGAAATTTTATTTAAACACTACTAATTTGAACAGAAAATACCTTTTGAAGGAAGCATAATGCCTGAACTACGATTCATGCAAACAGGAGGTACAGGGTACCGCCTCTGCGGACTACCCGTGCCCAGAAATCCTTCATACCTTCCAGTGTAGCTCTGTAAAACAAATCCCGGTGATACGAGGTGTGTGTCACTTGCATTTTGTTGCACTTAATTCTTGATTGTTAGTGATGATGTTGTGGAGCACTGTGTTGTTAAATGTCCATCTTTCATTGTAATGTCTTTTTCAGTTGTGGTTGTATTTGTCTGACAGTTGCTACAGAGACAAAGAGAATTTCCGAAAGGATAATAAACTAACTAACTAACTAACTAAATAAGTCACAAAAATGTTCATGTAGAACATATTTNNAGAAGAAAAAAGACTTGAAGTGTAAAAATACATTTGAGGTTGCGGATACGCTCGTATAGCTCGAGTGAAACACGAAGCGTTACAAGGCCTGTGTAGACTAAGATTAAAAAGGCGTAGACAAGCCTCAAGTGTTAACCCAAACCTAAATTTTTCCGTAACTATAGCCAAAGTGATTTTGTTGCCTAAACCTAAACACACGCAGGATGCAAACCTCCAACCTCCTGTATTTGTACAACCCACCATCCACCCAAACCATTACCCTACAACTTGTGTGCAGTAAAAAAAAAAAAACATAACGCTTGATTTTTTTAAAAAAGACATTGAATATAATCCAGGCAGCGACAACAACACAGTAGCATATAAACAACAAACTAAGTAAATTTCACTCTGACATTTGGTGAAAATGCCACTCTCCTTTTCAGCCCCCTTTTGCATGTTGTAGAATTGATATGAAATAGCCTTTAGATTACACAGACGTGTTCTTATGGGCCAGTTTGGTGTAGATTGTGTTTTAGGAGTGGGAGTGAATACAAACACTTGAGATTCTACTCTCAAACCTGATGGAAGGGCTTAGACAATAGTAACTGCAGGACTCTGCCAATTGCTTGCACTTGTCTCTCCTGGTTAATGTTGGTATCTTCTGACAAGAAAAAAACATCTGTGAACATTTCTCATGTCCAATTATAAGACAGAGATGGAATTATGTTACCATTTTCCAGAGATATTCTACCCAAGGCATCTCTCATCTGCTTGCCTGTTGCTCTCCTGTTATGTTAGAGAGAAAATTGCCATGGCCATAAAAAATTTAAGTTTAGATTGATGGAACTGGTTAGTAATTCACTCACTCTCTCACAAATGTACTCATTCACGTATAGCAGGTGGGCTGCAGATTCGCTGCAAGGAGCAGCTGTTGGCTGCTGAGAGGCAAGTATTGTTCTGTGTACCACGAGCATGAATGTAGATGTTTACTGTCTGTAACTACACAAGCAGCGTTTTGCTGCAAGGGCAGAAAATAAAATCCAACAAGAAGAAAGTATTAACCACTTACTTAATACAGAAAAAGATTGATCAACTGCACCAGGTCACGTAGCACTAACCTCACCTGTTGTGAGATTGGTGACTTGTTATTCATAGGTAGAAGTGCTAATCCTGGCACTTTACTTTCTTACAAATTTGTTTGAATTATTCTGTACTATTTTGTCTAAAAATAATGTTTGAATCACAATGGCCCTAACTAACTGACTATATTTTCCGTTCTTTACAAAGCTTCTGAATAAGAAATGTGTATTCATGTGCGTGTGCATCTCATTTCCTTTCTTAAAGATGCACCACTGCTTGATTATCTGCAAAATGAAGCACTTAATGTGCTGCTGGTTTAAAGGAACCATAATTTGTCATTTTTGGAAATATGCTCTTTGCTTTCTTGCCAAGAGTTAAATGAGAAGATCGACAACACTCTCATGGCTGTACAATAATTATGAAGCTACACCAGCAGCCGGTTAGCTTAGCTTAGCACAAACACTGGAAACAGGGGAAACAGTTAGCTTGGCTCTGTCCAAAGGTAACAAAAAATGCCTAGCAGCACCTTGAAAGCTCACTAATCAAAATGTCACATCTTGTTTGATTCATCTGTGCAAAAAACAACATTGTGGTTTCAGAGGGGGATATGTGCGGGACTGTTTCTTGGCTGGGTACAATAATTTCCTGGAGTCTTGTCACAGTGAGGTTGCCAGGCAACCAGCAGAAACTCACTGGCCTGGCCAAGAAATAGTCCGGTACATACCTTGTGCCATTTTTACACTCTGGTTTTTGTATGGATTAAACCAAAGAGCTATAACATGTTCATTAGTCAGCTTTGGGTGTGCTGGTAGTTTGATTTTGTTACCTTTGGACAGGTGAACTGTTTCCCTCTCTCTTTCAGTCTCATATAAATCTGTCAATCTTCTCATCTAACTCTCAGCAAGAAAGAGAATAAGTGTATTTCCCAAAACATAGTACTATACTGTACATTTCACTATGCTTTTAAGTTTAGGGTTAGCTTTTTGGCTGATTACCTGCAGACAGCGAGAATTTCTTCATCTTCTTCTCCAGAATGTCCCACATATTATTTTTCCGTTGGATCTGAGAACAAGTTAATGTGCCCACGAGTCTCTTCAGGCCTCACAATAAACATCAAAAAAGTATTCATGGTTATATTACATTTTCTGTTACAGCCTGTATCCCAGCACAATAGCACCTGTAATCCTGCGCTACAGAACTCTTGGGTACAGTACGATTACCATTATTATTCTTATTATATCACATTTTTTCTCTGCGTGTGTTTTTGTCCCACTGTCCTTTGTAGTACAACAATCATGAAACATCAAAGTGGTAAAAAAAAAGATATAAGACATCCTCCCTTTGAGGTCTGCTCAACTGCATGTAAATTTCCGGTATTTGTTCTTCACTCATCTCTTATTCCCTCTGCCCTGTCTGACTCCATTTGTGTTGGATTTTCAAGTTTAATCCAAGTAGGAAACCATCAAAGGGTCTCTGAATGTGAACGTGGATGCATCCACATAAAAATGTACTCCCACATGTATATCTACCGTTTATTAACTGGGTGCGACTGATTTTCCTAAAACTTGATGAAATTCTACGTCACGTTCTGTTCTGCCATTTTTTGAAACTGCAGTGTTTGGTCAAAATGATGATGATGCAGCATTTATGTACTTTTTTCTTTCTTTAATTTTTGACTTTTATGTAAAGCACAATGTGTTTTCCCCTGTTTATGAAATGTATGAATAATTGACTTGCCTTAACTAATTGACAAAATTTAAGTCCTCTAACTTTCTTTCAGTAAAATCTCAAAGTCTTTAATGTTTCACTGGCACGTAATTTAGAAATGAATGGGTTGTGGGTTTACCATCAATGCAATCCTGTCTTCCAGCAACCTAGAAATGAACCTCAGTCAAAATAAATGTTTTTTAACCTTACCACACATATACAGTAACCTTAAAACCCAGGAAATTAAAGAAACAAAAAAGAAAGCTCAAAAAAGGCTATTTGTTTTGTTCACTTTAGCTCTCTTTTAGTTGCTATTCTAGTCCCTCGCTTGCATTCCTTTTTATAGGCAGACGGCTGTTGTTGGAGATGTACGTGATGTGCAATTGTATGGTTCCCTCAGTATTTAGACCTTTCTTCTCTTCCTTACCCTCTGGAAGGTTAACCACCATAAAAGAAACTTTAGAGTCATATTTTTTATAAGTCAACCTTTAAATTAAGAAAAGATGCATTGTTGTGTTTTCTTCTAGCAAGAAGATGCCTTCACCATGACATTCTCTTAATTATAAATGTACATGTTGCTCTCCTGCAACAGGGAACATGTAGCACATTGATTGTGCCTATTATTGATGTAATTGTCCTTGTTCACAAGGTGAGCTATCTCTCAAGGTACCCTTGTTTGACAGACAGGCAGTAATCATCATTTGAATTTAGAAAAAAAAGATTGTTTGATTACCTCACAGTGGCATGTCCAGAATTTTTTGACAGGGGTGGCCCAAGTGGGGCATTAACTTATGCAGGGGTGGCATCAAGTACGTGCACGCGCACACACACACACACACACACACGTTGGAATAGCATTAATTTACCATTTCTGTCTCCACTACTACTACTACTTTAATTACTAACATCACAGTATCTAACAGTTTCTTACATTCCTGTGTTTAAAATGTTGCTGTGTTTTAAATCTAAAAGATAAATAGACTGACCAGTCACAACACACAAGAGTGGCACTATACAAATGCCATATAAAGCCTCCATACAGTCACAGTGTAAGTGCCAACAAAATTAAAATAAAAAAGCCTGTGTGGACAAAATAGGCCCCGCCTCTGAACAGATAGCCAACTGTAGTTTAAGATAATGGCGTGGCACCTCGGGTGGCCAATCAGATTTCAGGGGTGGCAAACCAAGGCCAACAACCCTGGACACGCCCCTGTTACCTCAAAGAATTTCAGTTGAATTTTCTTATTCAAATAAGCTCCCATTCCTTTTATTGAACTAACAATATGCATGTATGTATTGTTGGTGTGTAATCTACAATGAAAATAACCTTCTTAACCTCAAAGTAAATTTGATTTGTGTAAGACATATTTTTCAGAATGCCGTAAAATATAAAGGTATATAAATATGTATATGTAATATGTAATGTATAAATTAAAAAAACTTGTGAAGAAACAAAAACAGAAAATATATTAGCAGATGCGATTGACCAGAAATAACCAACTGTGTCAGTTAAAAAGGTTTTATGTAGGAAATTGAAGGAGCACGTTTCAGATCCTCTGGCAGGTGGTTCCAGCTCATGGGAGCGTAAAAACAAATAGATGCCTCTCCAGTTTTAGAGCTGACTCTTGATATTTTTGAAAGGCCAGCACCAGATGACCTGAGTGCTTTGGAAAGTCATAACTCACAATTGTGTCAGAAATACAGTGTATTGTGCACGAATATTCAGAGCTTTGCCTATGAGAAGGAGTTCATATTCCTAGGCCTTTAGGTCAGTCCATTAGTTCAATGATCAGTGCATCTTTTACCCAATTTCCACTCCTGCAGATGTTTTTATTGAGGTGAAAAGTTTTTTGGCACGCCTCTAGATTACTCAAAATACTGCCACTGGACTTTTAACAATTCTTGAAAAAGAAAACACATGTCACTTCCATTGTTGTTTCATTTCAGCTCTCAACGAATTTCTTCTGAATTCAAAGGCATTGTATCTTAGATTTACAAGCCCCTATAAGCCACAGTGCAGCTAGAGATTACCAAGCGTGACGAGCTCTGGACTCCTTAAAACTCATATTTCAGTGGAAGACCTTCTTAAATTTTACCAAGTATATTTTAACTCTGCTGTAATTTTGCACTTGTTTGTTTTTTATAGTTCTATTCTTATCTGAAAAGTTTGTTCTTTATCTCTTTGTTTTGTTATAAAACACTCTGTATAACATATACCACAAACAATAAAAACATTACACTCTATGTAGCCATTATTTCTTTGTTGTTCGGCTCTATTTGTGCACCAGTCAGACTTTCTACTGCTCTCATTCTCATTCTGCAACAATTTGACGTGACTGTCAAACTGAATTTTTAAACACTGTGTATGCAAACGGTAGAAGTGTTAGAAGTGTTTTTCCAGTTGACAGAAAGAATTGTACCAGTAACTTTTGTTAGATGTCGTCACATGCTCAGTTGAGTTTAGATCTGTGTAACATGCAGCCATGCTATTGCCATTAACAATATTATATAATATGAACACAAGACATCGCTTGAAATATGTGCTCTGATATTCTCATTTTCCCTCATGATGAAAAATGGGTGGCAGGAGGGCAGAACTTTTCTACATCCCAGTGTTTTTTCAGACGTGCTCACATCCCTAAAGAGAGTCCAGTAATGTTTATATAGACCAGCTCACCTAAACCTCCTGTGCTTCACAGGATATACTTTCAATTTTGTTTATGCAGCGGTGTGAGGAAGAGAGTATGGATTCTGTCTTTCTATCCTGCACAAAATCTTGGCCCCCAAGGACTGGATTTTACACTAAAGAACTTAGGGAATGATGCGTGTTCTTGCACTGGCATATGAAAACTACAATCTAATGCAATTTCATACAACAGCTCTGCTATAAATTCTACCTTTACGAAGTTTAGAAAGTTCACTTTTTGATGACTTTGTCTGAAATGTGTAAATTCAATTATATGTTTTAGCATTGAGGTCACAGTTAAAGGTGCTGTTGTACTGGACTGCATTATGTTCATTAGAGGTGTTTCTAATATTCGGACCCCCTCACGTTTGTAAATAGGAAAGACAAAAAATTAGAAACACCTCTCAGTATAATGTAGTCCAATACAACACCACCTTTAACTGTGACCTCAGTGCCAAAACATATAATTGAATTTACACATTTCAGACAACAACTGAACATTATACTTTTTATTATACTTTTACTCTGTAAAGTTGGAATTTGTAGCAGAGCTGATGTATTGCATTGCATTAGATTGTACAGGTGTACCTAATAAAGTGGCCTCTGAGTGTATATACCATGAGGGATGACATGTTTACATGTATGTTCAGAATTAGACGCTACTTGATTTTTTGTACAGTTTGCAAATTATTTCACTTCTCCTATTATAGTATGTATAGTTCTTTAAGTATATGTCAAAACAATAAGTCTCCAGCAGAGACTGTGGTAAAGCAGACACATACTTAAAATGTTCAAGAAGCCAGCCTTATATAAAATAGCCAGTGTATACACATAACAAGTTATATGGATTGTATTAAGTTCAGTCCAAATATGGACCGTTTAAACAAGACCTAAGAGTGCTTAGCAAATGTGTTTCTCCTCCTCAAGTTTATTTACATATTCAGCCTTTTGAGCAACTAAACGTCTTTCATAATGATGGCTCAGCCTTTAAAAAAGTGCATTTACAAGGAACCAAAGAGTACAACAAGATGTCCAACACTTGATTCTGTCTGTCACATGAGCTGATCGAATTTTTATTATTTTTATTATCTTACCAACTGACAATAAAATGAGTTGATCAAGTGACTTAGCACGAACATGCAAGCTGAAATTCTGTTTTACGATTACAGAACTGGAGACAGCTTTGACTGATATGGTGCATAAACTTTAAAATAAACACAACACTGGACTCTTCACCTTCCACTCCAAGCAGTCTCTCCCCCTTCAGTGCTGTAATACACTGTTGGAGGATTCTTTGGCAACAGAGCACGTCGCATGTGATGGAAACATTTACACTGCACCCATAACAACTTCTTTGGTCTTTACATCTTTCAATTAGTCTTCTCACATCACTTTCAAGCCCGACTTGTATCTTGTTGAGAGAATCGGAGCCTCCATTTAGTGTCCACTCTGTAATCAAACAAAAATACTGACTGCCTGCTTCACCGCTGTTTAGCAGCCACCTAGCGCAGTTTACAGCAGGGCTCTTGCTATGCCATAAACTTCTTTGAAATATGCACTCAAAACAACGGGTGCCAGGACTTCTGTTTGGGTTTCAGGAGGGACTCAATGATGTCTGTTTTGTCTCTGGTAGCGTGCCTCCGCAGACGTCCTCTGAGGAGGCACACAGTATGGATTGTTTCCCACTTACCACCCAGAGACAATCCGCAGTTCATTCAGTTCACAGCCAAATAGAAAATATTGAATGATAGATAGATGGATAGACTTTTTATGAGTGATAAAAAAAAATGTTCAATCAAATGACAATACTGGGAGCACTGTTTATTACCCATTATTATTCATTATTATAACTATTAACTATCACTATTGTTTAGCATGTTCTTTCTCCTTTAACTTATATTTTCAGTAGGAGCTTGGTGTGGTTGATGGAGCATGAAGACCAGCATTCAAACTCTGTCACAAACCTTGCAATTAATGTTTGCATTTTTACTAACCGTAACTATGATCTTTCTCTTCCTTAACTCTACCATATGCCATGCACAGATATTGCACAAAGCGAGAATTCAAATATTGGCGCTGTTGTTGTTGGGTTGGTAAAATGATGAAAGTACCACTTTCATTTTTCTAATGTTATTCAGTTTATATGGTATTTTAAATGAGAGTTAATGGTGAAAATGCCTCTTCTAAAGTGTGGCTACAGTCGTGGTCTAAAATGATGTTTATTAGCATTACTCTTATTGTGATTCTAATTCTATTAAACACATAATGAATTCTTCCCAAAGGATTTACATTTGTACAAACCTTGGGGGCAATTCTAACCTTGTCAATGGCACTCAATATCAAACTATGAAAACAGTTTTATTATTAAAAAACTCAGATGTAGGACCTGATGAAGAACTGCCATGAGCACGTTGTTGCAGTCTGGTCAGAGGATGGTAAGAAGCTTCACCTGCAACCAGGGGGTTAGGATCAATTTAACCTTCCATAGCAGATTACTTTTAGGGCATCTGTTTTATGGTCAGAAAACCAGGATTTCCCTGAATTTTAGTTCAACAGATTCTTTTAACTGGCTCATCGTCCCTACAGTGCACACAACTCTCTGGTTTTAGCTTGTAATGCTCCTTCCCGCAGAAAGTTGCTAAAATTAAATGTCTAGGTTTGTGGATTCTGTGTCGTTCCAAATATTGCTTTACATTTAATGTCAGGACTTATTTTACTGATACCAGACTATGCTGACATTTTTTATCAAAGTGCTTCTAAAACCAATCTTCTCCCTCTCAATGTCGTACATAATAGGCTCTGCAAATTCATATTGGGATGTTCTTTCTTTATGCATCATTGTACAATCCCTGGTGCACTCAGATGGCTCCCTCTTGATACAAGACGACAGTTTCATTGCTATCAACTTATTTTTAAATGCATTCATTTTAACTATCCTCAAAGCAATTCTTTGTCCCTCGTACTTCAAATTACTCTCTAAGATGCTCTGATCAGCTCCACTTTATGGTCCCCTTTGTGTCTGCGGAAATTGGAAAAAACTAAGCTTTTATGTTAAGGGCTCATTCCCATTGGAATAATTTACCTGTACACATTCGTTCTTTGTCTTCATTTGGCTTATTTAAAGAAGTTTTACTCTCTTATCTTCAAACAATTTGCATTTGTTTTCAGTAGTGCTATAATTTTTCTTATGATAGTGTCTATCCTAAGGTTTTCTTATTTTGTCATTTGCATTGTGGTATTGTTGTGGTATGTGTTGTGCCTTGTGCTTTGTATTGTTTTGTTTTCTATAGTGAGTGTTTGTTCTGGGACCCCCTTGAAAACAAGATGATACATGTCAAGTTTATGCTGATGCAATAAATTTGATTTGATTTGACTTTATTGTTACAGCGGTACTGTGCTTAAACGTTTTCTGGCATACATGTGCATGTGACATGCTGCTATAAGATCAGAGGAACTAGAACATACTGTCCTGCTTTCCACTGCAGTTCTACAGTCATGCGTCACCTGTTTGTTGCCTGTAGTAGCAGGTGCTACCAAAATGCTGTAATTCAGAAATGGACTGAAATTACATGCACCATATTCTTCCCCCCAAATATTCATCAGTCGCTCTCAATGCTTCCGGGAATCCACAGCTAACAGTGACAGCTTGTGAATGTTTCTCATCATCGCTCTCTCTCTCACTTGCAGGTGGTGAAGATGATGATCATCGTCGTGGTGACCTTTGCCCTCTGCTGGCTGCCTTACCATGTCTACTTCATTGTGACGGGTCTCAACAAGCGACTGAGCAAGTGGAAGTACATCCAGCAGGTGTACCTGTCAGTGCTATGGCTGGCGATGAGCTCCACCATGTACAACCCCATCATCTACTGCTGCCTCAACAGCAGGTGAGTAGGAACAGGGTAGTGTTGACGATCTAAGAAAGTAAACTACTTTAACACTGCTACTAAATGAGATAACAAAAGTGGAATTTACTGTATCATTACGTCACACCACTCAGTGTAATTAAGTACTATTATATATTTTACTAGAAGATAAAAGTTATAGATTCATCAATTATGGACTCTGGAAGAACAGAACAGTTTGGAGCTTTTATCATTATCTCCTAACGGTAAGAGACAGAGAAATAAGTTCTGGTTAAATCGTCCGGAGTGCATTCAATCCAAGCAGAAATAAACAATTGAAAATCCAATTTTATAACATGTCAAAGGAAAAGCAAGATTAGTTGAATGTTTTCCATGCAGCCCTCTGAGTTTTATTCAGTACTTTATATGTGTGGTCCGTGGTCTTCTGGTCTATTAAACCAAAAATATTGAGTCTCTCATGTGATGAGACTATTTGAATCGTTTGTAGATATGAAAGTTTAAAAAAAACACTTTTATCAATTTAATTTGTTGAGAACATTAATGTAGAAAATGGATCTTTTATACTGAATAGTGAATAGTCTACTCATAAAAATGGATTGGATTCTTTAAAAGAATATTTCCTTTCTCAAGCATCCAAAGCTGTTTGGTGTATCAATTAATACAACGTCAATGCATTCAGGAAAGGATCCACAGGCGGGAACTCAAGTATTGTCGGTTTACTGTTGAGTACGCTCACTGTAAATACTGCACTTCCACACCAATTGACCTCTTTTTCATCACTGCACAAACATTTAGACGTGCGTCACTAACTGCCTCTTTAAAAGCTTCAGGGACACCTGAATCTCTTTTCAATTGACGAGCCAACTTTTGGTACAGCACTGTATGCAGTATATGCTGTTTCTAGGAAAAGAAAACATGCAGCGTTTATCAGAAAATTTTACCATTATTAAAGGACTGCCAGTTTAAAAAAAAAACCCATTAGACAGATTTACTTGTATTTATTTTCCGTATGTTATTCTCTCTCCACTTTCCAAACACTTATCTGCCCTGTGTTTGCCAACTCTTCCTCACTCCCCCTTGATGTGGAACCAGGTTTCGAGCTGGCTTCAAGCGAGCATTTCGTTGGTGCCCATTCATCAAGGTGTCCAGCTACGACGAGTTGGAACTACGCTCTACGCGGCTGCACCCAACACGCCAGAGCAGCATGTACACTCTGTCACGAATGGATACCACCATGGTGGTGGTTTACGACCCTGCTGAGGGCGATGGCGGTGCTGGCGGTGGCTCTGGAAGGAAGCACTCCCTGTCCGCTAGGAAGAGAAGCTACATCACGTCTCGCCACACAGAGATCACTGGATGCAACGGTGGAAGTGCAAAAACGCAAAATGGAGAGGCTCCAAATGCCCAGCCTGAGGAGTTCTCTTGAAGGGTGTTTTCGCAGACTTGCACACAGACATTTGCATGTAAGAAATGTATTCAAATGCATAATACGCTGTACATACAAACGGTGCACAGATGTTTGCTTAATTTAGACGTAGAAGCATTGTATCAAGGCGGAAGTGGTTACTTTAATGGTGGAGAATGACCACATGGATATAGAGATTATATAATGTTTTACCTTGATGGATGATATTGATTTTTGACCCTGGAGCATGGATGGATTACTGAGCGGCTTTACTGGGCATAGGCCCCGGGGCTCAAGGGGTCAGTGTGGAGTAAATGTTACCAGCAGTTTTCATTAAAAAGTCACACTCAGATACCAAAACCTAGCACAAATTAACAAAGAATTGCGAATCCCAGATAAATTTGTGAGTCCTACAGGGCTCCCCCATCCTCATGCATGGGTCGCAAGTATGGTGTTTGCTTTGATCAGAGAAACGTCTCAAAATCAGCAGGAGAGGAAATTATTTCATGTTGCAAATTGTAGCTTGCATGTTGCAAATTTGGTGAAACAGGCCTCTGCTTTGGTTAAAGATTCATACAGCCTCTCTTCACCTCCAGTATAAACAAACTACTGAAATTCAGGATTTGTTCTCAACCAGCAGCATAATGGTTAAGGTTAACTTGCTAAATATCCCAGAAAAGAAGATGCAAAACAACCGCTAGTGACTTGGGTTGGGATTTTGTGGCGCTCTGGTAGGGGGCCCTTTATGTGTCTGTGCCCAGAGGCCGTCCGTCCGTGCTCGGGAGCAGCCTTAACAACATACAGGGTGAACAATGCTTACCTTGTACAGTATGGTCTTCTAAATTCCAGGCGCTTTGCCTTTAAGAGATTCATTCAAGTTTTCCCCTTATCTAATCAGGGTCCCTTTGCATTAATGAAATACTATAAGTAGCTGTTCCTTCTTCTTCAGCCAAACATTCAGCTCTGATTGAGAGTGGCAGTCGATCGCAATCAGCGCACTGCTGTTTTCACGAAGGTCTTGGTCCCACCATTCAAATGATTGACAATGAAATTAATCAGCTGTACTTGGTTATTAAAATATACGCGAGACCATCTCTCAATGGAGATAATATGAAAACATGTCATGGTGATTGTAATTATGTAAGTATGTTGGAGTTTTAATTTCCATCTATATGTATTAATTGTGAATCTTTATGTGATATAGAGGATGCACTCTGTATCAATTTCCCCCTGAAGCCATGAATGAGCGGCTGCACAGTCCCCAATGGAATAGCTGTTGATTGATTCTGAGCTGCTGATTCAACTCTGAGTTTGGCTCTGAAAGTACTGAAACTGAGTTAGGCTTTTCTATTATGTAACTGTTGTAAGGTACATGTTTCCTGGTAACTGGCAACGAGCCAGAGGCAAAATCCAGTATACATTTGTAGCGCGTCAATAAACAGGCTGTTGGAGAATGACCAGGTTGAAAGCGAACTAACCAACAAGGGGCTAGTGGGTCAGTTTCTCTCATTTTTATACTTTTAACTAAATGAAGGAAAAAATAAAGGAAGCTGCACAGTGTGAAGCACAGTAAACTTTTTTTTAGTGTTCAGTAATGTTCTTTTAAATGCCTTCGTACAATGTGTAATCAGCAAGCAGGACAGTTTTCGCCTATTGCAGTTTTTGGTGTTTGAGTAGTTTCTTCCCGCATGCTGTTATCCTGTGGTGCATCTTAATTTAACTCCCTGCTCGTGTGCACATCAAGTGTTGTAACTGCACCAAGCAATACGCGAGCCTGTGCCATGTTGGGTTTTATATGATAAGTGGAACCATACTGTGACAAATAGGTTATATAAACCTTAGGAACAGTGTGTTCCCTCTGACTCAGAACACAGCCACCAATAAGGGTGAGAAAACCCTTACTGTATGTGCTCATGAGTGTTACTACAACTCACTGCTGGGAATTAAGTAGGGGTGGGAATCGCAGATATACCCACGATTACGATGATATCACGATACAGGCGATTCCTAATCCTCTTACGATACATCACGATATCTGTGCAAGACCTCTTCTTCCATCCTTGTGTTCCTACATGCCCCCTCTCTGACTATCAGGTAAACAAACACTCAATAATTATATGAATTAATAAAGTTATTTCAGTGGCAGTAATAACTATTGTTTTTTTAACAGGCTAGGTTAGCACACCCACAGCCTAACTGCACCTGTGTGTTACCGGTCAAGCATGCCCCTTCGAGGAAGGTGGCCTTGTGGGTAACCTGTATATGTGACGTAGTCTAGTGGGTTTGTGGTGGGAGGTGAGTCTCTCCTGGTGTGTGAGAGAAGTACTTGCACGGTGCTGCAGCCACAGAAAAGTTCATGCTATTAATGGTAGTTAAGTCACTTTAGTCAGCCATAAAGTGTCTGGATGAGCTCAGGCTGCAGCTTACTAGTTACTGAAAGGCCATGTGTTGTGTTCGCTGCCACAGAAGAGAAATGAAAAGTCTCTGTTCAGGCAACTTTATTATGGCGTCTAGTTACCAGCTACGAGCCAGGCTGAAGTCAATTAAAATAAAATCAGAGGTNGTGGATCAGATGATTGATCGCAGAACGTTTTGTTCTCTTTTGTGATTTTATTTTCACTGCGACGAACACTTTACCAGCGGAAACATGGTAATAGAAACCGAAGTGTTCAAAGACTCTTGACTTATATGAGGACAGCAGCTCCAACACCTTCTTCGTCGTCTCCGCCATGCTGTGTGTGTTTTCTTCTTCTTGTTAATGAAACTGTTTGATTGCTGTTCTCATTGTGATCAGCGCCCTCTCTAGGAGACATGAAGTAATGACAGCCTAGTAAGGTAATGTCAACGGGCAAAATGTGGGAAAATCTCAGGCGGCAGCATTTGTTCATTTAAGAAAAAAACATCGGTACTTGAGGCAAGTGTATCGATTATGCATCACGTGAAAAAAGGTGACAATATATCGTAATATCGATTATTTGTCCCACCCCTAGAATTAAGGGTTATAATATAGCTTTGTTTGACTTTTTTTTCCCCACCACACAGATCTTCTTCAAAGATACTGCAAAATGTTTTTTAAAAGTGTCCTGCTAGTTGCAGTATAAGCTGCATTTGACCATTTTTGATGGCAGGTTATTATACATATTATTTAACAAGTGGCAAAAGGTTCCCAGACATTCACTTTGTCACATATGGAAGAAAAAAAAATTGTCCTTAATTGTTCTTACCAACAGTTCTGAATGTTAGAAGACTTCATGAAAGTATTTATTCAAGAATGTGAAGAAAAACATGTTCTGCATTTCAGTGTCATGTATTTTTAAGCTGTTGTTTCATCATCATATTGAAGTTGGTTAAATATTTGTATGTAGTAATCAAGCAATTTCATGTTTCTCTGTATAGATGTATGTGTTTTGTATGAATGTACAGTACAATGTGTGCCTCTTTCTCTGTCAAGTGGTGACCATATTATTTGTTGTGTCTTTAAAGGATAATTAGTTAATTTCAACCTGAGCCGTATTTCTGTGTTCTCACCACCACACAGTCAATTCTGATGTTGTCATCACTTCACTACATATTTTGTCCCCTTTACTTTACAGGAAGCACTGCTTTCAAAGCTCTTACTCAAAAACAGGACTCAGGTTGAAAATAACTACTGCATTATCCTATAAACAAATAATTATAATATTATTATTGCTGATAATAATACTGCCAAATGATTATTTTGGTAATTTGAGATGAGGAATTGTAGGAACTCTTTGTACTGAAGATACTAAGTGACTTTACAATTCTATATCGTATTTCTTATAGTAAGACCTCCAGAAGGTTTTACATTGCTCCGCATTGGTCAGTGCTGATGTATTTGCTTAATGTAGCTTTATTGCAGCAGTCTTCCTCACAGTATCATGAGTGTTTACAAGTGACATGACATGCTTATGATGAAATGTAGCTGTGACTTGTTGCAAACGCAGTCAAATTTTAATGAGGAAAAAAAAATTGCCAATAGTGTTTTGTTGTAATAATCCGCAACTTTTAAATATCTCAATTTATATTTCAGTGTAATTTTGACCCGATGGATGCAAATTGCATTCATGAAAGAAAGACGTTGTCTTGCAATTACCTATACACCCACCCTCCACATTTCATAATTACATTTAAACATTTAGATTTTTCATGAGAGAGTTTCCTCATAATTACAAAATCTTTATCTTGTTATTGCGATGTACTTCCATATCGACCGCTATCCACCTCACTAAACATTTTACATGCGCTGTTGTAAATATACTGAGTGTTTGGGTATGAGCAGCAAAAGGCTTGTTGCTGAAAAGACAAAGAAATAGACACCTTATGAGCAGAAATATTAAGAAAAAAGAAAGCGATTAATTGCTACTACTGTTTTTCACAGATTAAAAACATGCCTGATATACGTTTGATAGGTTAGTAATCTTAAATATTACTCTCTCTACAGACATCACTGTACAGCAGAGACTGAAATTCTGTCCTTCTGTTATTTTTAGTACCTTCAGCCACAGAACAACAACTCATGCTTCCTTATTGTTTGGTTTAGAAGCTGCTGTAAGACCGTTGACATGCAGTGCAATGACCCCTCATGTCCAAAATAGTCACCAAAATTGAGATCAGCACAAATGTTGCGGATTATAACGTTAATTTGATCTTTATTAAAGTGTCAATATGTGTTGTTGTCTCTGTCTTGCTATCCAAAATTGGTTAATAAACTGTTAAAGGAAACTGTGTTACGTACATAATCAATTTCGTAACCTAGATGTGTTTTATTTTAATCAAGAAAGCATTGAGTTATGATCAGAGAGCAACACACAAACATGATGGGAACCAAGGTCGTTTTGCTGTGCAGAGCTGGGAAGTTTACTTTTTAGCACTTTTATCACATGGGAGAGACAGTGAAAGCTTTTTCCCTGGAACGCTATCTATGTGTCCGGATACTCCTTTCTTGCAGGAATCTGGGATAAAGTTCGGTCAGATAGCAATGCCTTTTAATTCATAACCAATTAGAGACTTTTGGTAACTTCCATGTTTTCTTGCAGGAATCTGGGATAAAGTTCAGTCAGATAGTGATGCCATTTAATTCATAACCAATTAGAGACTCTTGGTAACTTCTGTGTTTTGATTACTGACCAGTCAGGAATATCCCAACCCATCAGGAGGAGCGTAACAGGAGAGGTTTAAAAACTGTTCCTGGGAAAAATATTGTTGTCTTGCCTTCTGAATCTAAACCCTTCATATTCCAGATTTGTATTTGTACTTTCTGCAATCGTAAGAATAAACTACTTTGTATAAAAGTAGTAGAGAGTTTCATTCTAGTGTTAGGTTCTTATGAACCTATTAGTGCTTATTTCTTTAAAGTTACCGAGGCCGAACAAGAGGAAGAAACAAACCACGACAAAACTACTGTAACGCTGCATATGAACATTGGATCAAAAGGGGTCCACTACCAGATGCTTTTACAATTACACTAAATAAAAATAACTTTCTTGTCCTCCCCATGTGTGAGATGAAGAAGCCTGTTAGGAGCAATTCTTCAAAAAAAATGTCAAAACTACAGACACAACTTGAAAAATCTTTTTACTGCAAAATCACTCAAGTGAGTACATTTGATTGTGGACAGAGGGCTAAAAGCCACATGAGTATGAACCAAAAGGAAAAAATTATAAGTAACAGGAAGCGGTTTCACTTGACTTACAGTACAAAAAGTCAAGATAGCGTATTGAGCTAGGACACCAGGGTTCACAGTGAGACCACCATCATTTTGTTCCTGTTCTGAGAAAAAACAAACTAAATCCTGGCTCATGTGATCTGGCAAAATGGCTGCTGCCTCATTCGCCGTTCTATTCAAATTACAAGCTACACTGCATGGATTTAATGTTTCATCTGACTTAACATTATTACAGCGTGGCGTGCTGAATCTAAGAGGCGCTTTGAAAATTGTGTGAAAATCTAGAGACTTTAGCTTCCAGATGCTCCTTGCCCTCAGAGTTATAAAGGAACGCCTCGGCTGATAGATGTGCAGGTAGTCAGGCAACAGTCATCAAACCACAAGTATATATGTTGGGTAGTAACCACTTGCAAAGGTTTCACACTCATCACTCATGATTGTTCCCAGAAAAAGTTCACCTACAAAACCTCAAAATGAAGTCAATCATGAAAAACGCAGCTGGCAGCCGATGACGTGTTGTTTCTGTAAGCAAATCCATCAGCTCTGACATTATCCCTGTTTAATTAGACATCTTTTTCCCCCTCTTGTTATCAGAAGATCGCTGTTTAATTACAGGGGGTTGTTCATACAGTGGGCATCTTGGGAAATTTAAGAAACCAACACCTGAAGCTAAAGCACATGATGAGGGTTGAGAGAGAGAGTGAATACAGCAAAACATCAAAAGATAAATTACATTATGTCACACACTGGAATGCATTCACCACCAACATGTAAAAATCTGAGCGTGTCTTTTTCCTTTATGAGGATAACTTGACATGGAAGAAACTAATGTTCCTTAAAAATACATTAAATTCTCTCATCACATTCAATTTCTTTCATAAATGTAAAGTAATAGAAAAAGATGGGATGTTCATACCTCATCCTTTCAGATCCTACTTACTGAACTAATAGCAGATTTCAGCATTTAGAGCTGGGATATTAATTTCTCAAGCACATCTAACCTAAGGTTGTTCAATTATTCATCATGGTTGTATTAAACTATTAATTTACTTTCCAGTGAGGACTGCTAAATAAGGCAATAGGTTCTGTATGTTGCAGCTCCTCTCTGCTACTCATTGCTTTATAGTACCTACCTTCTGCTGGTCTGTGACAATGCATTTGTTTTTATATATGTTTTATTTCAATATATAATTATATGAATGTTTCGTGTAAAGAATAAAACATTTAATATACTCAAATATATATATCACCAGAACAGCGTTCCATCAGTGTTCACTGTTTATCAGTAGAGAAGTGACATGTTTGCTGGTAAAGGAATACATTCATAGGGGACTTTATTGATTGATTCCCTTCATTGAGGCCCAGTAAATACTGAATCTACCTGATGTTCAGTTGAAAACTCAGTGCACATGTTTTTGGCACCATGTCCTGCAAAACAGCAGTGTTTCTAAAGAAGAAGTGCTATTTTACCGTACGAAGAAGCATGGATCTGCACCACTAAATAAGGCAATTGTTAAACAGCAATCCCTATGGCTTAGGAGCACTGGTCTGTGTCAGACTACTTGGCAGGCCAGTCATTTTTAGAACAGCCTCTCACCCACCACAGTGGTGGAGAAGGAAAGTAGCATAAAGCTGTCAATTTCCTTAGCACTGCTGCTACCAAAATACACACCTTATGTCTGGTGGTTAAAATGATTTACTACTTCTGCCCTTCTCAAAAGAAAACACTCTTTTATTGTCGCTGCCACTGATATTTCATTTTAAAAGAAAGCTAAATGGATCCGTTTCAGTAATTGCAGGTAATCTATGAAAATTCCTCAAATGGCAGCAATGAATAGTAAAAACCTTTTTGCTCCTTTCTCCTTGTGTAGCCTTCAGTAAGACTTAGTGGATGTGTGAAAACTGCAGTCCATTTCTCCTCACAGCCATTTGTGACAATTTACATATCTCGGTATCTGCCTCTGTTGAGGAACCTATTGCTTCACAGATGAAAGAACGTTGTGATTTTCTCGCCCTGTTCCCCACATCTGCACATATCTGTCCAGTAATTCAAAACATTTTCTTTAAGCTCCCAATTTGAAAGGGACTCACCAACACTACGGGGTCTCTTCAAACCACTGAGGGCAATCTGAGGAGACAAAATGTGCCGCAACACGTTTCATATCAAAGGTTTCTGTTCTGGGAGAAAATCTCCAGGGATTACATTTCTCTCATAACGAGAAAAGGGTTATCATGATTTGCTGCTATATCCCATATGTTAAATAGACATTGTAGACTAAAGTAATTTACTGTGATCCCCACACTTTTAAAAATGATTATTTCTGCATTATTTTCTTAATTTGCATATCATATAAAAGACGACTTCAGTAACTAATTGAATTAACTAATTTCACTGAAATGTGAATATGGCGGAGGTTCATTTGACCAGCATAGAGTTTATATCATAGTTTGAATTGTTACTTCAGGCTTTGTAATACTTATACCAACATGTGTGTTTGTGGCTGTATTAGAAGTCTACAACTTATCACTGAGCTTCATCTAAAACTACTACTGGACATTTGGGAAAAGTGAGGAGTTAATTGGATGCCTGTGTGTCAAGGTTTGACACTTTGATAACTGAAATGAATCTGACATTTTACCTCCTGATTTAAACCATTTGTTAAGCTGTGTGGTCTGAAATCTGACATATAATTGACTTATGGCAATGACATGTCAAGCTGAACTGTGTCATGAAATCCATCGTGTGACTTTGACAGTCCCACCACTCCTGGCTCTGATCTCACATCCAAGCACTAATCTTCATAGAAATATACAGCATACAATAATCTCTGTAGATTTGCTCTTGGATGTTCCTTTAGTACTCGTCACTGTACAACGTATAACACACTTAAATGGCCTTCACTCAATATAAGAAGACACATTCATTGGCTGCAACTCATCTTTAAATGTGTACATTTCAACTATCCTCCCTACCTACACAATACTTTGTCTCCATTCCTACAGTCAGAAAAGCTATTGGAAAGAGAGCATTTATGATTAAGGCTCCTTCAGACTTTAATAACTTACCTTCAAACATACGATCCTTGACATCATTTCAAATGGTTTGTCTTCTTATTTTGAGAAAAATTGTACTTCTTTCAGATGATGCTATACAATATACAAAACATTATATTATACTCTGTATTTTTAATTTTTTTATTCTCTATTATATTTTTGCTGGGCAATCATTTGTTCACGGCCTCTGTGCGGCCATCTGGTGGTTGTGTTCACCAATGTACTCATCTTTCTGATGTTTGTGTGTTGATTAGTTGTAGTGTGTCGGTTGTTTTGTTGATTGTTGTTTTGTCTTTGTTTTTCCCTATTACTTTAATGTCTTTGTTTCGCTTTTTGTTTTTCATGTTTGTTTGTATCGTATGTTAGGACACTCATCAAAAACGTGATGGTTCATCTCAAGGGGTTCATCCTAATCAATATACTTGTAAGAAATAACCATCATGAAAAGCCATGAAGATCTCTTTTTCTCCACCTCATTGTCATGTATTGTGAATTTACAGCCAGGGTTCACACCGCATTAACATACAGTGTAAATTATATTATACATGGTGGCAGGATTCAATAGTCTCCAGTTCATTTGGTAACTTCTTCCATATCTGGTGTGAAAGCTTTGTTTTTGCTCTTTTGCACATGGTTCATATTGTATATGTAATTGTCCTCTTGTATTACTGTAAGCCAATGCAGCACATATATTACCAAACGACTACAAACAACACAAAAGAAGTAGCTATAATTGTTAGCTGTAGACTAACACACATCAACTGAGTCATGGAGCGATGTGTCATTGACGCCTGCAAGTTGTTTTTCTGGAGAGCTTGACGCACATCATCAATACTAGGAAATAGAATAGTGGTGTATCCTGAAGAGTTGCTGTGCATCAACAAACCCCTGATGTGCAGGCTTACATGGAAAACAGTGTTCTGACATGTCATACATAGCGGAGTGTAGCCTTTCAGTCTTTGAAACAGTACAATTTAGTCATGTGATAATATCTATATAAAACATATCATATATACATAATACAATAATACTATAAAACAACATTATCCAGATGTTATAAACACTAAACAATATATACTTATATTACAAAACATGCTTAAGAACAATTACAAACAAACTCAATAGCATTTCTATAATAACACATAACCATGACATTGCACTATAGTTAGCCAACACACACAAACAGAATTACTACCACTTAGAATTAGGTCTAAGTGACGGTTGCCACAAAGGCGTTTTTCATGGAAGACATTTTGACAGGTCGCTGTAGGAAAAGCACATGTGTAAATAGTAAAATGAATGATGGCTAAATTCCGTTTAGCTGCTTTGGTTTCAGGGTCCTCGTATTGTGCGTGCTGCCTCACTGTCACACTGTCATGACTTACTGGGACACTTGAATAGAATAGAGCCATCGTTAATGTTATTAGTAACACCTGTGCTTTTCCTGCTATGACAAGTCAAAACGTCTGCTGTGGAAAAGGTCTATTGAGACAGGTGGAAAACCCGAAAAAGCATTTGAGACACAAAGAAGGAGATGGTACAGTGAGACCTACAAAAGTGCACCAGAGTGATACCAGGCAGCATGTAAGTGAGCAGGTCTCAATTACGAAGCCATGACCTGAAACCTCGACCTGGGTGAGTCGACATAACCTCCAGGACGTCAGACATTGTTAATACATAACAAAGCACAGGGAGAGGCCATATGTTCGGTACTATTTATGAGTGATGTTACGAGCAGGTAGGTCTAGCATTGTCTGCTGTGTCACTCTGGCCAGTGAGAAGGTTAACTTGACAGATCGGTGTTTGTTCTCCTGCCGTTTGGCCTCAGGTGTTTACAATTTCTGGACTTTCCAAGTGAAACCGAACTGTGCGGATAAGGCAATGTAGCGAGAGATGTGAGTGGTGTGTGAGTGTCTGGACATAGCAGGCCTTTCTCACAACAGACATTTTGACTTGTCAAACACAGGTGTAATTAATAACATAAATAATGGCTCTATTCCATTTAGGTATTCCAGTTCCAGAGCAAAGTAATGCATCTCATTGAGCAGAGCCATCATTAATGTTATAAATTACACCTGTGCTTTTCCTGCCATGACAAGACACAATGTCTGTGGCCATTAAAGGGGAATTTTAAGTGTGTATATGTGTGTATGCAGGTGTGGCAAAAATAGCGCACCATGAAAAGCTGAAGTTAAACTGCGTCTGTCTGCAGAGCACTGTTAGGAAAAAAGTACTTCAGGAGTTGTTCATGAGTTACAGCCCTGAAAAGCAAGTTTAACCTCCGCTGCGTTCTCTCCAGGAGCCCAATGAACACTTGATTTGAGTGTAGGAATGTAAAATGAAGACTCCAGCGTGAGTTAAGTCTTGCATGATGTACCGGGGGCCTCAAACTGTGGTGATTCCAGAAAGTTTAAGGTGATAACAGAGCTACAGTGAGTGCAGTACATTTTAGTGAGGAAGACCAAAGGGGAGCAGAAATTCTACACTAACCGAGAACTGAATTACGGATGTGGTGAATTATGTTTATTTCATACTCAAAAACAACTATGTTGTTGCAATAACTGGTTACTTGGACTCAATAAATGTTTATAAATGTAAATATTACGTAACCAAAAAAAAAGTGGACCCTTAAAAACTCCACACTGAATATCGTTGAATGTAGTTATAGCTTACACCCTCCAGATGTTAGGTCCTTCTTTTAATTACCTACGTTTGATATATTCTAGTGCAATGATAGACTTATTTTAAAAATGAAAATAACAGGTCATATTATAATTGTTAGCGCTGATATCATCAACCAACAAATAGAATTGTGAACATAACAGGCCGAGGATTTATCTTGTTTAAACACTGTTAAAATTAATCCTCTACCTAATCCTCTGTGGATTTTCCACTGTCAGTGCCGTGCAGGCCAAGCTACAGTGTTCATCATTCACTGGCCAACATTAATTATCTACTGTGAAAACAGAGTTACAACAGATACAATCTTGTGCATTCTTGAACGACATTCGGTCTGTAATCTAATTTCCAGTTTGGTCTAGCATATGTTTGAGCGCGGGCTTGACACAAACACTTTTAACCAATATTTATTAAAATCAATGAATGATAGGAGAAGTTTAAAACAAAAACTTCACACACACAAACAGAGGTCCTCTAAACACTACAACAGAGTAGGAACACTCTGGACATGTCACCAGTCTACAATAGAGCTAAACAGTAAGACAGGCTGAGTCCAAATGTTCACACGCATTTACAGACTCACTGAGTTCACGGGTGCATTGTTGGAGGTTTACAAGTGCCAAAGCCTGACGAAAAAGATCCACCATACTTTGCAGCAAAATGGGTGTGATGGTGTAAAAGGTAGGAGTAATAATAGAAAAATATATAACACTCATATCATCATCATTTTTGATATAAAAGTCCACTGATATAGTGGGATTTTATATTTCACACATAGACCATTCAGGTTTAGTTTTCATCCAAGTAAGAAAACTTTACTGGACCACATATGATGTCTTGGATGAGTTGCTGATTGACTGACATAAGCAGGTCTGTTTGGCTTCTTATATAAACAGCTGGGCACAGTCTCAAAGTATTTAAATAATCTCACAGATGGGCCAGGCTCCTGGTTGTATCCACATGTGCGGACACCTGGCGTACTGTTTTTTCCAGTGTCTGCTAGTCTTGTGAGTAAACGGTTATTATTTTTTCAGTGAATACAGTATCAGAGGAGTTAATGATCAGGTGATGAATGTAAAACAAGAGTTTTAATGTACATATCAACCATAATCTACCTCTGTTATATAATGCAGCAGCTTATATTTGCCAGTGTTAATATCCATGCAGAAAAATACATTGACATAGGTCACAGGGTCAAGGGCTTAAATTTATATCCAAGGAAACAAGTCCAGGTCTTCATTCACATCTCAGAGTACATTTTATCCCTTCGTGGCCCAGTGCCCTTTCAGATTGGCCGGGATGGCGGTGAACATGTCTAAGAATGTATGACTGAAGTCAGCAAAGGCTCAGTCTGAAAGTCCAGAGAGTAAACATTTGGATTTAGCCAAACTCTCACATTCACACTGACAGCTTATTTTGATTCCTCCATACAATCTGACCTACGTGTATGGACGTGCACTGTATGTGGAGTATTTTCATGCATGGGGTGTTCTTTTGGAAAACAACCACAAGTTACAGTCCATGAAGAGTGAACATAATGCTAGCATTTTGTGGGCAGAACGGCGGTGGTAAATTCTGTATTTCTCTGAACATGTTTCTCTTAATGTCAAAGCAACCAACTCCTACAACATAAAATTCATATTCATTAAGGGCTCAATGCACCTGTTTGAGAAAACTGGCTAATTTGTCTTTCAGTGATTACATTTGTGACAGCTACACAAGACCACCACCACCACTCTCCTTCCCACTGTAGATGGAGCCAGTCATTTTGTGCAATGGGGAACATGTAGTGTGTGCATTTCAATCATTTCATATAAGAAGACTGTTTTATGATTGCAGGAAGGAGCTGGAGTGATATCGAAGGCTATCATCATTATATTAATAATAATAATAATAATATAATATTTATAGACAGCTTTTTTATTTATTTCATTTTGTATTTATTATTGATTTATTTATTTCAGGATGATGCTCGTCAATCAACTGCCAGGGGTGGAATAAACAATTGTGATTGGTTGCTCTGTCAGAGACAAAAGCTGGTCTGGTCAGTCAGAAAACAAGTTGAAAATGAAAGAAAAACAGAGTGTTTAGCAGAAACAACGCACATGTAATGTGGATCTTTCCTCAATACACTGATGACTCTACAAGATGATCACCAAGACCTTCAGGGGGATGGCAGGCACTAGCACTAACGCTAACTGCAGGTTGAGTTCAAGGTAAGCTAGGCGCATAAGCCAAGCTTTTAAAGTTATTTTGTTAAATGATTCCCAAGAAAGTTGCTGTTATTTTTTGTTTAATTTATGTCAGGTAAATGCTGTATGGTGTACTGGAATTGTGAGCAGATATTATGGTGTTAGCTTATTAGCTGCTGTCATTGTAGGTAGCCTGAAATGGCACATTTCACACACATACACCTATAGAGCTATAGTTTTATAATAATAAACATATGAATTTAATTCAGTGGATACTGATTTATTTAGATATAGACCATTGCTTGTTTATTTATTTACATTCCTGCTTATTAATTGAATTTAGGGAGAGGTATTTATATTTTCATTTAAAATGTATTTATTTCTTTATTAATATATTACATCACTCATTTATTGATTTCATTGTTAATTTATTATTTAATTAATATATAATATAATTATGAAAGCCTGCCTCTGGTGGGAAGCCAGTTCAAATGACCTGTATGAAGGGGAAGAACTCATTTCTATTTGGGTTTTTCATGTTTCATTGGGTTTGTCATGTATTTCATGTCTTTTTAAATGTATGCTAGTCTTATCACAATTGTGTATTTGGTTACATCATAGTGCCCTATCTAATGAGGAACCTGACTGTAAGGGGTTTTAAGGAGCTTGACACCACAGAGTTGGAGGTGCTCGACACAGAGAACAAGTGTCTTGTGCCACATGAGGTGTGGTTGCAGGCTTTCGACGAACCCAACCAAACTAACTGTTTTGTACACAACACACCTCATGTGGCACTAGACAGTGTCCTCTGCATACCCAGTGTTGCCATTTGTTAAATTGTTTGTGTAATTGTTCAGTCTGCTTGCTTTTATACTTTTTAAACAATACTTTTTTTTATAACTTGTTTTTATAGTCTGTTATTGATTTTGGCAAATACCACCAACTGAATTCACCAAATGATTAACCATGTTGTTTTACTAATAAATAAATATTTCAGATGGCATTTTAGATGGCAGTGTGGTTGATTAATTACATGATTTAATCCAAACCAGATACTTATTCAATATTGTATTTATTCTACCACACATAGCCTCTGTGGAAATA
Organism: Oplegnathus fasciatus; assembly: GCA_003416845.1. Taxonomy (NCBI): domain Eukaryota; kingdom Metazoa; phylum Chordata; class Actinopteri; order Centrarchiformes; family Oplegnathidae; genus Oplegnathus; species Oplegnathus fasciatus. The sequence continues at coordinate 1,177,368 of NTHP01000102.1, forward strand.
CAGGATTTAAACATTGGTTTTGCCCCAAGAAAATATTTTGATGTGAAATCAGGAAAATACCTTTGAGGATGCAACTAGCTGCAACTAGGTAAAAAAAAATAACATATACATTTTTCTTCTAAGGTTTGCATGAGGAAAATATGTGAACAAAATAACAGAGTAACGTACAAAATGTTGAGGTTAGGTAACAGCTGGTTGCTGCAACTGCAAGAATTATTTCAGATGACATTAAGCACTTTTTTAAAACATATATTCGAGTCAGAGGACAAGAGTTATAGGAAAAGGAGATAAAGAGGCTTTGGCCAAGCAGCATCAGGGCTGGACTGCAGGAGGTACAGGGGATAAACATGAAACAGAGAAATTGCAGGAATAGGCCCGGTCTGCGAGCTGCAGCGGACCAGGAGGATGTAAACACACAGTTTATCTGTTCATCTTTGAGTCAGCAGTAACACTAGCCTGAACCGCAATGACAGACCCTACATGCAGCAGGGGATGATGAAGACAAAGATAGGAGCCAACAGAGCACACCGTCGCTGAGGTGCATTTGACCACGGATTGATGGTTTGTTTGATGCTGGTGTTGACGGCAGCACAAAGGCTCTGTGTTTGATAATGGGTGGCTTGACTTTCAGCAAGACAAAGAAAAGATTTTCTCCAAGAAAAAGAAAAATCAAAACAAATCGAAATATAGTATGCTCTATGTTGCATATTTCAATGGAATTTAGCTTAGCTTTAATTTGAATATGTGGTTAATAAATGGAGCCATTTATTTCGCTCGTTTTAATTCTGTGGGAATTAAAGTGATAAGAATATTGAGTTTACCATGTATTCATTATGGTAAAGGCACTTTTTCAGTCTTTCTAGAGGACTGGCCCTTATTTTTTGAACCGACTACAATAGTACTTGGATACGGTAAATAAAGCTACCTAATATCTAGCCAATGCTTCAGCTTGAGCCTGAACTCATGCTGTGTCTCAGTTCACGTTCTTTTGTATTTACACTTGCTATTGCTATATATTGGGTGCATATGTGCGTTCACACTGACAATTGAGGCAGAATGCAGTGTAAATGTAATATATGAGTACCCAGATGGTGTACTCATAACGGTCAAAAAGTTGAGTTTGGAACACTGGACACTTCTCACCCTCAAAGGTCACCATCTTAGCTACATAGCAGAAGAGGAGGGACCACCAACCTATGAAAATGGTGAGGAGGCTGCAGCGGTTGAGATTGCTACGGTGAACACCACACTAAAAAAAAATGTTGGCTCAATTTGAAACATTTTTAACCCATGAGGATGTGTCATTGCCTAAAATCTCTTGGAGCAAATTCACATCTGCATCTTTCCATTGTGTTTGTGTGCAGTCACGCTGCCTCTAAAATTTAATTTAAGTTAACCAGAGAAACAAATGTAAGAATTTCTGTTTTGTTGTTTTACCAAAATGACAATTATTATCTACAATTTGTGGAAAACATTTGTCATTGTAGCTGATGAAACCAGCGGCTAAAACAACTGGCTTAACGATAATTATGTACGTTAAAAAATCAAGAATCACAATTAGCAACACACAATAATTTGTATCATTGTTAACATAAACATTGATTAATACACCTAAAACAGATTATGATGATATCCACTGCGTTCCTCTTCCTGCTGAAAGGTGACAATGGCGAGAAAGCTCTTGTAAATGTAACCAGTGCAGAGAAAGTCTGATGTGTAAAGCAGCTAAGTGCTATTCCTTCATCTCACCTCACAGACTTTCCTGGAAAATTATTTTTACCCTACTTGTTTCAAAGTAAGTGCAACTTCTCTCTGATTCATACCCTCATCCATTTTCATGCCTGACGTATTATTAAACTACAAGAACACGATCTTGGGTTTTTGAGAAATGATGTACCATCTTCATGTGACAGTGAATAAATGTATGTAAACACAGCAGTGAAAACTCTACTACTACTATTTATCATATGTGGCATTAAGAATTATATATTGTTATATAACATGTCCGTGTACAAATTAATCAGGTTGGAGCAAGTTTGATTAAATGTAAGCAACACCGTGTAGTGAGTTAATCTCAATGGCATTTACCAACTAAGCAATCAAAGAGAGTTCAGCTGTGAATGCTTCTGCAGTAACTTGCAAAAAGAACTGGGTTGACTTTCGCCACTTTCAGACGTGTGCCTCGTTACATCATGTTCGCCGAGTACACCGATATATCATTCAATTATCTCCTTTGCACAAACACAGATTCCCTTTAATAAACCATGAAACAGCAAATGAGCCAGTTATTGTTGTCGGGGTCACAGCTGTGGAGATTCTTCTCATGTTAGATAAGTATGTAAATGCTTTTGGTGGGGCAAAAGAGGGTCCAAAAAAACAGACAAACCCTTATACAATAAGACAGTAGTTATGGTACCAGCTGTCTCCCTCCTTATATTTTTAACTTTCATTCATGCCAACTGCATGGATGGAATTACGCCATGAATATGCAGCAAAAAGCTGCTCATACAACGTGAGCAGATACGTTTTCAAATATTGGTGATGCAGTCTGTGCGAGAACAGACTGCGCTCTTTCTCCTTCATTACCAGGTGCCAAACGTTGCGCGAGCATTGTGACTCATCCCGTCAAGTCTAAATTGAGCCAAAATGAGCATTTGCATAACGAACACCTCCACAGTTGTGAAATGGGAGGAGCCACTTTGGGCGCCCCTGGTTCAGGAAGTAAAAGCCCCGTTCATTTTCCCCATAGACAATTTTAGGTAACTCACAGTTGAAGTACTTTCCACTTTTTTGCCTTCACATTTTGGATCAATTTTGGATTAATTCAGAAACTATGGTGCTGTTTTTTGTTAATTTCTCAGAAAGTTGAAATGATGAATAGAACATGAACCTATAAATCAGATGCCATGCAACACTACAACACTGGTAAAAAAATATATATATTTATACGGATTTTCTATATAATATTTTACCATAAAAACTGTAATCACACAGAGCTTAAACTCTAAGCATTTCTGTGATACTACGGTGTCATCCATTACCTCAAGCCTCAGGGCTGCTGGTTTAAAGAGCTGCTGTGTAGTAGATCCAACTGTGTTAATTCAGCAGAAACCCCAGTGGGAAAGTGCTTATCTAACGCAGCACACATTGCTGTGAGAAAACCATATACAAGTGCAACTGAAGGACTCTAGGGACACTCTTTATCCCTTGAAAATTGTGATTGTGTGTGTGTGTCAGAAGGATAATGACTCCAAGCATTGTTATTACAAATTACTGCAAAGCAACAGCAGTCTGGTACACATTATCATGCTGGGCTGAGTTCAGTTGCATTCCGGGGTGGAGAAGAGGGCCAGACATAAAGAACAGCAAAGTCAAGTCTGCTCTATTATAGCAGCCTGACGCAATGTAACTGTTAACAGATGTGGGAGGGGCAGGAGAAGAGCCCACAATTGTAATAAGATCTATTTTTCCTGTGTTAAAGCTAAAATTGCTGAAAAAAGTAGGGTTAGAATCAGGTCAGAGTAACACAAGAGAACAATAAAATTTATGTTAACAATGTCTTCTGGTGCTGTAAAAGGTTGTTAAAATCAACAATAAGCTTGTTTCCTTTTTGTTGGGCACCTAAAACATTCATTACTTTATGATCTGTATTTAACTGGAGGAAATGTGGGCACAGCCAGTCGCTGATTGATGGACTTCAGTGATGGGAAAACAGACTGAACTGCCTGGAAAACAACTGTAAAAAGCTAAGAAGTTTAGAAGTTGCTGAGCTCTTGTTAAACAGCTTTTTCAATGATTTTATTGGGAACTGAAATGGGCCTGTAATTGCTTCTTACGAAGCATCCAAAATGCAGCTTAAAGACAAATAACAGTAGTTTTCAGGGCTTTTGGAAACAACCTGATAGAGGAGAACTATTTACTCTCTGCAGCAGGACTGATGCCTTGCAATTAAAACCATAAAGCAAGAAGAAGACGTTTTCCTCCAAGGTTCCAATAGTTTATGAGATCAAAGAGTTTCACGTTAACTAGATTAGCTTTATGTCGATGCTGGAGTGATGCTGGTTTTTCCCTGATATGGAGGCACTGATAGCTTGACTAATCTTTCGAAATTTGTCACAAAAGAAGGAGCCAAAGGAGACTCTCCTCTCAAGGAGAACGACAGCATCAGTCGTTTCAGCAAAGTGACAGAGCCCTAAGAGGCCGTAGTAATTATGACGGGAACAAAGGAGGACGACAGGGTGGATGGATGGATCAACAAAACATCAGGTTTTAACACAGGAGGCAGCTGTTCCTGTCCCTTAACCACGCGATTATTATTGTAACCATGACGACGAAGCTCCCTCAACCTCAACAAAGTAGTCATAAACCTAACCAAACCTTAATCAGAGCGTTGTCACATCATATAACAGATTTATTTTGGAAGGAATAGGCAAATGATGTCGTCCTGCTGATCAGATCAGAAAACGCTTCTGTGTGTCATTTCACATCTGGATGTAGTTTGTCATTTAATTTGGAAGACTTGTCCAGCCAAAGTCATTACACGCCTCAGTGGAGAGGAGTTCAGGGGCTACTATTACATGAGCATGTGTCAGGCCATCAGCAGTAGCAAATACAGTACATGTACTATTATTCTTGGTAATGAATAACAGACTTTAATGTCTTTGTAGATGTGTAGATGTAGATGTGAAGTATTGTAAATGTCATGAAGAATGTGGAGTTTTGTGCTTGCCTTTCCAATACTTTCATTTTTCTAGTGGAAGTGGGTTTTTTTATAAGAACCCTCATAGGGGAAATAGCATCAACAATACTTGTGATTTTGGAACTGAAATAATTACAAGCTCAAAGCAACAGTAATCACTTCAATCATGGAGATATTAAGACCTTTCATAATAATTAAATCCACAGTGATGCCCTTTACAGCGCCATACGCTGAGTCAGACCAACATTATTCAGTGTTTTAGCACTGCTGTCCTTGGGGTTTAAAAATATGAGTATTAAAATCACCAGCAGTGACCGTAGAGTCAAAATCAATCCAAATGATAGAAGGTCTGCAATGTCATCAAAAAAGTCAGTCGAAAAAGTTGATTGTCTGTAAATAGATGAGATATAGCACGATTTTAATAAAAGAGCTCTTCTGTTTTTCCCTCTAACAGCTTCATGAATGAGGTTAGAGTCTAAGCTCATTCATGAAATTCAAGGACTGAATTGCTTCGCTATTGTTTTGCTCTAACCAAGTGTCAGTTTGAGAGCAAGTTTATCTGCGATTGTGTCCGCATTGTTGCCAGGCAGAAGCGAACACTCGCTGACCTTGCTGACCCTATCGGTCTCGCCTGCCCGAACAAAAGAGAGCTGTTCTTGGCATGGCCAGGGAAATTTGGAGAGGAGATGGCAGGGCCCAGGGGTGAGCCGGGGGAAGACAAGGAGGCGAAGAAGGGTCGGCGAGTTGTCAGACCAAGTGGTGGGCTGACAGAGGCACATTGTTTAAAATGAATTGTAGAAAGAATCGGGCTGGTGGTTCATTTAATGCCCGCTCTTCCTTTTTCTCTGTGAATCTTAAAAGTGTTGAAGGAGTGGAAGAATACTGATCCATGAGCTGGTTATCAATAAGGCTGAGGCTGTGTTGTTTTATCTTCCTGTTGCTGCTGAGACTGCGGCTTGGAATGTGTATGAGAGTGTTGACTCATGTCTGGGAGTGGATGGGTGTTGTCAAACTTGTCTCCTAAAAATGATGTTATATACTACTACTACTATATATATATATATATATATATATATATATATATATATATATATAGATATAGATAGATATATACATATACACTACATATACACTACACTACATTTTGGATGAAATGTATATTGTTGCATGGATTATGTTCAATGGAGTGATTCTTCTAGTCCACTAAGTGTTATGTTCTTGTACTACACAGACATCATAGGGAAGTGTTTGGGGTGAATGGTAGGAATTCGATTTAGTTTAGTTTATTTGTGCAAATTAATAAATACACATGGTAAAAAAAAAGCCAGAATTTGCCAGGCTAATTTTTCATCTGTAGTCCTTGGCCAAGGTGTGAAAAAGGCTTCCTAAAATACATCAAAGCAAAAACAAGACAGGGCATGCATTTTAAAGATTGGAAAAAGACACACAGTTGTTAAAAACAGTAAAAGCAGTAGTGACCTATAAACATATAGAACGACATTACAAACAAGCGGGACATATACAGTAGATAGCAGCAGCACAAAGAGAGTTTAGTGCTGACAAGAGTATGTATTAATCATCCATTGTTTTAATTGGTTGCTGAAAGATCCAAAACTGTTTAGTTGTCTGATGTGATTTGGAATTATATTCTACTCTAATAAGAGCGCAAAGAGGCCGAACACCGTAGGTTCACATCCTGTGTCCTGCATGTGGTTCGGTTTAGGCAACAGAAGCAGTTTGGTTAACGCAAGGGAAAGATTGTTGTTTTGGTGAAACATTTACAAAGTAAACTCATTCTGTCGTGTTTCACTGATTTCAATAGTTAACCAGGACCACATTCTTTCCCTGACCAAGTTCTTTGAGTTGTATAACAATTAAAATGTTAATCATGCTTTGGTAATCATTATCAGTACATTTTGCAGTAACGTTCAGAACATTTTGGACTTTGCAGATATGCTAATTAAAAACATTTCCTTATTATGTTGATATAACCCGTAGTCCAGTAGGCAATACGTTTCTTTCAAAAAATATTTGCTCTTGTGAATTAGTTGCACATAAACATAATCACCAGGAGACAGAGTTGGTGTTGTGGGTGTTTGATTTAGTAGTTTGACTCCAGTTTGATTTCGGAGGAGGCCAAATATCCTGAAAAGGCGTTTACGCCCCCCGAACAGATTCAAGAGTTGAAAGAATAATTAGTTGCTGAAGTGATCCCTGGACACATCAGCGTTTGTGAACCTACCAAGACATGTCCTTCTGCCGCTACTGGGCAAGGAAACTTTACGGGGAAAGATGTAGAGGGAACTTTGTACTAAAAAGACTATAACTTTGGAGGCTACCAATAATTTTCTACCTCAATGCGAGTATTGTATTAACTGAACCTGTTGATTCCCCTGTTGACTGGAAGTGCCCCACTGATTAATCATCAGATTTGACTACTTGTTAACCTGGTGTCTCCTGCCAACATTTTCTCTGGTTAAGTTATATCGAAAGATTTTCAACTGTTAACTGCATGAGTGTAGTTCGTTCTATCTGAGGGGGATCCTCTCACCTAAGATAACAAGTCACAGTTAAGACTACCTAAGGTCATGTTAACTGGGACACTGTTTTATCCCAAAGCTTTACAAGAATAGCACTGACCTAGTTATGTCGTGAAATGCATCCAGTCCACAAACTTAACAATGGTTGTAGATATGTCAGGCTCTTCTGGGACAAGGTGTACTCTTGTGCCGTGTCTATCATGGTGTTACTATGAAATGATTCATCGTCTCTTGAATCATCATCCTTGCAAAAATGTGTCTTGTCCCGAGGCTTCACTGCTGCCATCTTGCTTTAAGATGAAAACCACCACGCACGCTTTGTAAAGCTCAATGGGTCCAATTCTTACCTGGATGTAACATGATGATGGGATTCTGTGTGGCAAGGGTGCATGGAGCTAGGGAGAAAACCACTGAAGCCTGGTAGTAATTAAAAAAAACTGTGAGATACAGCAGCATACAGGCCCTGATAATAACTGTAATACGAGATCCTTGTGTGGTAAGTTGATAGTACAGCATTCCATTGTATCCATCGACATTGTGATGTCCTTTCTATCTGTATGTGTGTTAATCTGACAAACAAAACTCAACATGTTAGTGATTGGACAAAAGAAAGGAAATCTCTGCAGAATCTCTGTATGTTTTTAAATTCGGGTGACTTGCTTCGTACTAAATAGCACACAAAGAAAGAAATTGAAAAATCTCATTGAGTTGCCAGCGCACGTCTTTCGATATCAGCACTCAGAGGTATCATACTCTCTACATTATTTGGTAGAGGGATGACATACACTGTCTACAGCCTGGTCTCCAACATGAATACATTTTATGAGGGGCTGTGCATGCTCTTACATACTTCATGTAGGAATCTTGATGATATTGTATGTCTGTGTAGACAACAACACTGCAGTGGAATTAACTGGTTTAAAGGCTGCAGCTTAGCTTCCTTACAAATGAATCGTTTTTCTTTTATTGCTGAAGAAATTGCTGGAAGACATCCTCTTTCTCTGAGACCAAGTTCGTTACAAATGCAATGCATTCAGTGTAATAATCTCTTGAGGGATTTCTCAAAACTATTACATGGCCTTGAAACGTCTTTGAATTTGAAAATCTGCTGTTACTGTTTTAAAGTTTTTTGGGTGTAGCCTATAAAGGTCTTCAGGTTAATGCATTTTGAATTACATTTTGGCCAAGTGCCATAAAGCCTCTGATGGTCTATTGCAAACTTCTTTCGTGCTTGCTCCACAAGATCGCTATAACAAGTCTTATTCTCCTTGAGAGGAATGAAACTGCAGAAACTAAGAGTTAAAATGTGCCCATACTTCTTCTTTAACACACCATTCAGAATGGGCCCCATTCAGAGTCGAAATGAGAGAAATGATGTCCACTCTCTGCTATCCAATATCGACATTCATCACTTGACCTCTGTACTCACCTCTACAGGAGGTCTGACTGCAAACAACTCTTTGACTGCAACATCTCTTCTAGGTCTCAGATCTCTTTGCCATGGTTTGAAGAGTCAAACGATTAACTAGGTGACAGGTGGCTTCAAGGCAACCACTATGCTGGCACTCAAGAGCAAAGCCATACTGTGTATGATAAGGAAATGCTGTATTGTGTTGTGGTAAGGACCCTTTGACGTATTTCAAAGGTTGCTAGGATGTTGCTGTGTGTTCTGCCTCTGTCCGCAGTTCAGAGGTTTTGCAGAAATAATTGAACTGCCCAGTGCGTCTGAGCATCGAGTGGGTGAGTTGGATGGTTGACACATTACTGCAAGCACTCTTGAGCACATGTTCTACGTTGTTTCCATCTATCCATTTTCTTCCACTGTTTATCCACAAAGGCATTTAAAAAGGGGGGCTTGTGACATGGTACACATGCTGTATGTCTGCAGTGTTTTGGGGTTTTGTTTTATTACCTTTTACTCACCACAGTTCCATATCAGTGCAAAACCCCATTCAGATTTAAAAACCTCTGTTAATATCTGACAAAATAACGGTACTTGCTGTGAAGCCTCAGTGCAGCTAATTCTGACAACAGTGTGGTATGTCATCATATATGTATACAAAACGCTGAACACTATGTTATGCCTGGGTCCTTTTACTCAGTTCCCACTAGGTGGAGTTATCTTTGCTCTGCCCAACATGGAATAGCATTTTGATGAGATGGGAAAAACTATTTTGAACAGAGCCATATGCCAAGGTCAGCTGGCCCCTTTGACAATATTCTTGAATAGTAAGCCTTGCATTTTTCATGAAACTGCTGCGAGTTGGGTTGGTGGCCTTGGTATCAACTCAGAGAAGTGTCAGCTTTCTGGCACACGTTCTGTTTCAGTTTTTTCATCTTATGTTAGTTTGTCAGCTCTGCATCAGTATGCAGGAAGGTTTCCAAATATGGACTGCTGTTCCTCCCTGGGTGCTGCCTTTTAAGTGTGACTGTCAAGTTCATTCATTAGCAAGTTAAACTTGAAACAATGCAGCCTATAGCGGTAGTAATACATGTGTTGGCAGTATGAGGACGGGAGAATTTTGTTCCTCTGAGGAGAGGCCCATCTGTAGGTAGTGACTGGAATATTTAATGAGGAAATGGCAATTCTTTTATAACACCGAAGGCGGATATTCCTAAGTAGTGCACATTTCAGCAAGGACCTCAGTGCTAAGTGGGCTTCGCGAATAACGTAATTTACTGCAGGATGCAGTATCATCATTGAAATTTTGTGGAATTCGGAAATGGCTCCAATGTGAGATGAGTGATATTTTTCCACTGAACTAAAAAACAGCTGCAAATATTTTAAGGTTTATAACTACAGTTTTAGTTAGACACTGAAAAGCCTGTTGCCACTGGAGCTTTTATTTCTCTCTCAGCCCCAAACATGCAAACACACACACCACAAAATGCAGGTGTAGTTTCACACCACATAAAGCAGGTCACTCTTTCTGACACAGTGGATGTAGCCCACATACAAATAAAAACAGAAAATATAGCTGATACAACTGGAATACAGCATTTAATTAAAGCTCAAAGGTAAAGTTAGATCAGACCTCCAGTTTTGGAGATGATATATCATCATCAAAAACCATAGCAGCTTCAGGAGGGGAATATCAAATATTACAAAGAGAAATAAAAAATCTCACCACTTAGTGAGGAATTTTGGCTTCTACATAACTTTGTTTCCTATATTGATTCCAAAATCCTGTTTTTGTGGCTGACATTACACATACATGTACAAATCAACACATGACAGCAGCCCATGAGCCGTGATACATAATGGATCTGTTTTCATTCATTGCAGCATTAATGGTTATTTATCAGTTTTTCAAGAACACTCCAAACTGGGGGAGCTCAAACTTCAAACACTGCTTGTCCAATTGAAAACTAAACTTTACTGCTGCTTTGCCATAAAACACTGTTCAGTTTTTTCCCCTCAATTTAGAGACCCATTACTAATTCAGACGATTCTGCTTGACTGCAGGTGAGCAGGGTTTTCAGAGAACTACACAGCTCTACACTGGTGAAAACTCTGCAAGATCAGACAGCCTGCGCTGAACTGAGTTTGTGATATAGACCCCTGCTGAAGATCCGAGTATGGCTCCTCTTTACAATGCTGAAGTTGTAGTAACCACAGCCATGTGTGTTTGTTTTTTTTATGATGCCAACAGCATTTACATGGCCATTCTAGTTTCATTTGCAGATAAAATCAACACTGAAAAAAGTTCATTTTTTCCATGTTTACTTGATTTTAGATGAAGTGTCCTCCAGCTTTAGAGATACCCACTGTGGGTCAATTCTGTGGATAACAATCATCATATACTTACAATGAATGTTCAGGATATTAGGCAGCCTATCTTCCTCCATCAGACTTTGTTTGCCCACAGAAGGATCAAAGGACTCCTTGGGTTTTCATCCGGTCAGCCATTGGTCCCCCAGCATAAAAGAAAAGAGATGACAAGGCAAGTCAATTGAATGACAATATGAAACAAAAGCCTCTCCTCAGCGAGATGCCATGCCACCGTCCTCATATCAAACGGGAGATATATGAAAACTTCATAATCTAGAAGATCCCCAAAAACTTGAGTCACATGCTGTCTTTTACGAAATCTACATTTCTGGAAAAATAAAAAAAATATTTAAAAACTTGAGTCACAAGTATATAGAAGGTCAGGACTAAGCCACTAAGACCTTCATTTCAGGTTCTGCATACCAATATTTAGTACCAAGAAAAGAAAAGAAAAAAGTTTTAACCACTGCCAAATAATCACAAGAGCAAAGAGATGACTGCAAGGCCCTTTGCAAAAACAATAATAATGCAGAATTCATTTCACATTACTTATTTTAAAAGCTATATTGTTACTTTTATAATATTATATTATTTATTACACTTTGGCAGCAATAATCCATCCTTTTATTCCATTACTTTTGTGTTAGTGCCCCAGACTTGTTAACTGCTTCCTCTGTTACATTTTGAAGTGCATGGAGACATCATTTGCTTCTTCTGCATAAGTTCAAGACAGCCAGACTGCAATAATGTTCTTTTCATTGTATTAGTCAGTTTAAACTCAAGTCCACTTTCCACCTGGAAAAACTAAACTTTACTGGAATTTTGCAGTGAAACCAGGTTGGTTCTCACCCCGAGGACAATGACTAAGTCAGAGGAATATTAACTTCATATGGCTTTGGAAGATAATTCTTTACCATGGTCACCCTACTTACATTATTGTAATTTGGTTTGTTCTGTATCCATGATAACCACCAAAGCTCTCTTCTAATATGATTTTTACAACTTTTTAGTTGTAATCTGTGCTGTCTGAAAACGTCTACACCATTCAGTCTTTTAACCTGTGCTGGTCTAGGGCTTATGGGAAATAGTGTTTGTTAAAGGCTGCCAACAACAGAAATATTTGATAACTACATTGACTTCATTGACTGAACTACAGTATTAGATTTTTTTTTTAAATTACCATCCTTATCTAGACATATGGAGTGAAACACAAGATGTACTGTTGAGTAAGGATGTGTTCCAGGGCTGGATTTTAAGTCTTTTGTGTTATTACAAATGTGATTATAAATGAGCTTTTCTCACCTGTACTTCTGGAATAAAAAAGAATTTGGATAAAGGGGGAAAAAGGCAAAAGGGGAGAAACTCTTGATTGTCTACAAGGTGTGCATGATTTCCAACTAACCACACAGCTGTGACTAACAGCCTCACCACTGTGCTGAAATAACACAGCTACCAGCGAAGTGTCTCATGGCATGAAGGAGCTCGGGTGTTAAAAGTTCTGTCTGACCTGTTGAGAGTCCTGGAACAAAAAGTCGCTCTTCTGGTTTCTTCTGTTCCAAAACAACAAGGAACAGCAGAAAATATTAAATGTGGCAATCAAGTCTCCCGGCCCTCTGCATGGAATTTCAATTTTCTGTTGATCACTCATTCCCTCAGCATTCATTTTAAACAGCCTGAAATATACTCAAATGACTTTCAGTTGGAATGCATCCACTGCATTCAAAGCAGCAGATTTGTTTTCAGTATTACATCTTTATTTATTCTCTCAATTGTAGAAAATTAAATGGGTCTTTTACTCTCATTTCTTTGACAGATTATGAGTTTTTGTTCCAGTGCCATTGTGAAATCTGTGAGCCACAAATTTATGACAGAAAAATCTGATTCATATTCATTTGGAAGTACTGAAACCAGGTGGCTTGAAAGCTTGGCAGTTTATCATAATAACTGTACAGCTCTTTGTCTGCACAAACACAGTTATGTTTTATACAAAGTTAAAGGTTCATGTCCTTTTTTTATTGTACTACAAGATACACTGACTGATAAAATGTGACCAATAAAGCATAGAATGATTTTCTGATTCCTCACATTTGGAGCTGCATGTGGCATGACAGCAACGTAAATCACCACAGGTATTCTTATGATTACAATCAGTATGACGAATAGACGTCTGAGTAGAGCACATTGGTTCTTTTCAGGTCCTCAGAGACAGAAGTGAAGTTATGTGAATGTTAGTTTGTCAGCTCTGTGGGGAAGATGAACAGAGGGATAAAATCCTCCGTTCTGTTTTGGAAGTTTTCCATTTCTTGTATTTTTTTTATTTTTTTTTTGATGAGGGGATGCACACATCCTTCAAGAATGGAGCAAAACTACTTTTTGCTTTCACTTCAAAATCTGAATTTGTCAAGCTTGAGTGATTCAGACACAAATGTTATTGTTAAAGGACACACAACTCAGCCAGTGTCAAACCCTTTCCCCGGCCATGGCCGTCTGGAGATGCCTCAACTGTTTAGGCCTCTTCCCAAAAGCCCTCCAGGAAATGTTATGGATAGAGATCAAGACAGCCAAATGCCTCAGGAAATTTAACTTCAACTCACAGTTGAAAGAGAACAATTTACTGTATTGTAAGGTGGTTAGTAAGCTTTTATCAGAGCTGTTTTAAGTACCATTAAGATGGGAAAATATTTTTTCAACTTGTATAGTTCTTTGCCAGATACACACCTACCAGACCTACACAGCACACAACTGGAGATTTGCACACTTATTTGCTTTCTGGACGAGAGTTAGATGTTTTGATCGATACCACTCTCATGTTAAAATCATCAGTGTATCCATCAACCTCACGGTGACAAGAGTCTGGAAAGGAGGACTGTCATTCGAAATTCAAACTACTGTTATATCTGACCTAAAGTTATTTGTTCTAATTAAAAATTCAGAGTATATAAGCACCACATGCCATGCCTTGTACTCCAGCGGTCTGTCTGTGTGCTGACTAAAAAACAACTGCCTTGTAATGTTTGTCACTCAAGTGCCAGCGAACAGTCAAAATGAAATGTTAAATGGCGAAATGTACTGAAGTGCTGCGGAGAAAGCAGGCGGGAGAGGAAAAAGTCGTGGGCATGGTTGTTTGCATAAACTGCAGGAGCTAGCGTGGTTAGCAGGCTATAACAGCATTCCACAAATTGAAGATTTTACAGCGTTTTATCAAAACCATATGGTCATTATGGTATATAAATGTCCCTGCACTCAATGAAGCTAAGCAGCCTAGCCAGTGAAACTAGCAGAGCAGGGTCAATTGACAAATAGCAACAAATCTGTCTAGCCTTGTTCCTCATAGAAATGAATGGGAAGGGAAATTTGGTTTGTCCACGGCTACAACATATAAATAAATTATAAATTACGTGTCAGTTCAAATCATTCAAACTCTTTTTTTTAAAGTGACAGCAATAATGGGAAGTCATGGCAACTAGCTGTTGTTTGCCAACAAAATATTTACAGCACTTATCTCCCCGTAAATCCACAAATTGTCTTTTTTACATTTTTATTTGTGTGCAGATTAAACAAAAGACATATATCATGTTAATTTGTGATCTTTAGAGGTGCTGGTAAGAGGACTTTTTTTGGACAGAGTCAGACTCCCTGTTTCACCCTCCCGCTCTCGGCATGAAAGCGAAAAAAGTGCATTTCCTAAAATGTCAAACTATTCATTTAACTTCTTTACACTTAAAGCACTTTAGTTGTAGTAAATAGTAGAGAGGTGTTATTCAGTTATTTTCCCCAACTAACTGCTCATGGGATTCATGTAGTCAAGGGGTCTGCTTCACTGACCTCTGGCCTGCAACTGCCCATAATCCTCCTCTCCCAGTTTTCACAGTGCTGCAGCAGATATGAGTAATGGTGTGAGGATAGCTTGTCAGATGGCAGTGTGAGGAAAATAGCAAAGAAATGAAGGCCTAAGAACAACAGACAGGATTATTTATTAAAGCTGGTGATACAATTCTGTTTTGGCCGAGTGACATCTTCGAAGCTGGAACCAAAATGAACATTTCTCACGTTCCAAATGGCCAGGCACGGCTTGAAATGAGCCTAGTGTAAACAGCAGCTATGTGACATTTGGGTGACAATTTTACTGTAACAGAAGAAATACAGACAATCAATCTTTACTCAGTGTTGCCATATTCCTGAAAGGAGAGAATCCAACTCTGGCTGATTGGAAATTGTTGATGGGATTTTCCAGCGAATCTATGGCAATCAATGTCAGTCCTCTGTCGGAGGCTGCTGCTGACAGGACACTGAGCCATCAGCCATGTTGCCTCTTACATAACCTGTTCTCTCTAAAACCTTTTAACAGTTGAGGTCATCTGAAATGGAAAGTCTCATGTCTATAGAAGTCAAAAAGAAAAAATAAAACCTCAAAATAATAATGTGGAGGTGTATTTCAGTATGCATAATGTAATTTACGGTCAAAATGACAATTATTGCATACATCAAATGAGTTATATTTGCAAATATGAAAAGAAAAAAAAACTCAAGCACTATGATACTCAAGGGTTAAGGGGTGCTGGTAGTGGTTTTACACCATGTCTACACAGGAGGCGTTGCGTGAGCAGCATGTGAGCAGCAGCAGCTTCAGTCCTCTGTCTGTGTCTATACAGGATGCATTCAGACACAGTACTGAGCGCAGGTCAACTGCATTTTGGCTTGTAATAGAAGTGTAAAAATACATAAAAAATACATTACCAATAGGTGACATACCCACAGAGAATTATCACCTGACTCTGCAGTTCCCTCATGGAGCATTTTAGCATCTTTATACTCACTGTTTTGGTTTAACGGCCCACAACTTAACTGTTTTAGTTCAGCCTTACTGCTCTTATTATTTTAAGGCCACAACAGGCAGCTGCTTTCAGTGGAAAAAAAACACTGTATGCTACCTGCCCCGCTCCAAACAGCTGACGCACAAAGTTAGTGACTAGCTGGTGGACATAGCGCAGCATTTAGACTCTGTAGATATTTCCCTCAGGGGTTGAAGAAGAAAATAGGAGAGTGAATATTGAACTGGTGGCCAGAAACACAACCCTAAATGAATGCTATCGTCGCCCCATGTCTGCTGGACTGTTAAATAGGAAACTTATCAACTTCATAAGATGATTATGTCAGGTGTTGTTTTTCCAGCTTGTTGTGTTTAAGCAGGTTTAAACTAATTACTACAACACATTACTAAGGCTAGACTGTGCAGCAGGAGGCCAGTCTGTTGATGTAGCTGAAATTCGTACTGGGGCAGTCATTCCTACATTACTTGTGCTCATTTATGTGTGAAACTTACTGATAGAGATTCAATTTCAAAAACCCCAGTGACCTTTTCATTTCCCCGGCTGACATCAGATAAAAGAACCCCATATATCGGGGATTCATAAAAATTCTACTGCTGTCTTTAAGGTCAGCACAGATGCAGGAAATTTAAGCAAACATTGTACATCCTCATCTGGCTTGGAGCCCAAGCCCCAGTCCTGGCTTTAAAGCTTGTTTCTGTCTGTTTCATAAAGTATTTGTCTGACAAAAGACTGTGAAAGCATGCGGAAGCCTAATGTAATATCATTTCTGTCTTCGCTTCCCTGTTGTAATATTGATGCTGTTAATATCTTCAATTCTTTTTCAAGAAGGCATATAAAAAATATTTCAAATTAGCTTTGCTGAATGTCATATTGCCAAAAGACTAATTACACTTGACTAAAGAAAGAAGCTGAGTTGGTCTCAGTGCGAATTTGTAATCACTGTGTCTGTTCAAATTGTAATTGTTATTGCATTTCACTGCGAGGAAAATTGTCTGTGTTCTTATAAAATCCCTGGATTGTGCTGGGAGCTATTTATGTAATTCATGTCCCTACCAGTAATAGCCCCTCACATGTCATAAAATCTTGATGGTTCCTACTCAACAGGGGCCTGACCTGAGCAGTAGCACTGTAGCAATGCCTGTCAGAGTTCAAACTATGAACCAAGCTTAAATCTAGCATAATGGTGGTGGTGTGTTCATATAGCATACTATATACACTGAACATAAATCTACAATCAAAGATAAGAGACTGCGCTAAATTGTTCTTATTATTCTATAGGAGCATTTAAACATCCTCCTTACAGTCCTAATAATATTTCCTAATCTGTGACATCAGAAAAGTATACTGCCAAAGGCAATTATTCATCCATTCTTTTTTTATACAAAAGGTAGTCTTAATAAGCTTTTCTTTCAGGAATTGTAATCTTTATGGACAGACAATGAGGTCCTTCAGTGACTTGACGTGATCCCATTAAGATGTGTTAACAGGCTCTGGAGGAAAATTTATTACAAGGACATTTCACAGCACGAGAGACAGAAAGAGAGGCAGGGAGAGAGATACATTGCTGTGAGGTCCCTTCATGAAGTGTATTTTGCAGCAAAAAACAAACAAACCCTTAAAGACATTCCTGAATCGCTGGAGGTTTGCTCATGAAATCTGTTTCATACATCTTTATATATTTGGACTGAATTAGCTTGAAGAAAGATTATATACCCCAACTTTTAATTAGCATAGCTTTTTAAGCTAATTAAATATTAATTTTCCCCTCTATGCTGCAACAGAAAAATGGGTTGTATGCTCTCTGCTACGCATTGTGCTTGTTAACTGACACCATTTACAGACAACCAATGAAATAATGGAAACACACTAACTACAACATTAACAGTAACTGCATGTATGATTAGTTTGGGAATTGGAATAGTCTTCCAACATAATACTGTTGAAGTGTCTCCAGAAACATGAATTAAACTTAAGAATCTGCCTCTGAGCATGTTTACAGTGGTGTATACTTACTGCTCAGTATATTCACCCTCTTGTGCATCAGTTTATACTTGGCAGAAGTCAGTCTGGACTCTTTCCCCACTTGTAAACTGTCATTATGCCATGGTGGGGAGTGGTCATTTTGAATGGTTTGACACTACTGCAGTTCCTACAGTAGCAGGCCCAGTAATAATGTATTCCTCCTAATCCAAACCCATTTACGAATACATTATCACAGTTGTGTTTTTGCTGCCAAACCCTTTTTCAAAAAAGGAGCATTGTGATAAAAGTGAAAATATTTATAAATGTACATTTGAGGGCCACTTGTGAGTCTTTCCCATATCAGACTTGGGTCCTGGGTCTATGAATTGTTAGTTTATCAACATCCACTCTGAGGTAACTTGATTAAGGATACATATCATATCCCCTTACCCACTGCTCTTTATCAGTAATTGCACATATACATCTGTATTCACTTGCATACTACATATAGTGTATGTTACTGCAAGATATTCAGATGCAAAGTTGTTTCCCCACAAGGTGGAACCGTTTGGTCAGACTTGTTCTATTCATGGCAGCCTGCACCACCTTCAGGTATATATAAACTGAAGACCTCTCTTGAGACAGAAACTGTAGTTTAAACACTGTTTATGTACTGTAATGGCTCTACACGTATTGACTCACTTGGTTTAAACAAATAATGTAAATCTTGTATAACATCTTGACAGATTGTTTTGGATTAAATGTAGCCCTATGCTAGCCCTATGGAGGAAAACGCTTCCATTTTCTCCTCCAGCTCAATCAATAAGTCATTAAAGTCTTGTTATAAGTCACCTCTGATGCAGATTCTGTACAAATGCATTGATTCTTTCAAAAATCAATGCAACAAAGACTTATAGTCCCCAGTATGAATCAGTCAAGATAACCCCTGGTGACATCACCAGGGTAAAAGGGTATTTAGTATTGTGCTTGAATGAAGTTGGGGGACTCACAGGACAGATTAAAAATAGAATATTAAGAATTGACGCACCACAGGCAGAGACATGCTGATTTTAGCCCCTAGCATGGGTCCTTTCCTACATTGCCTACATTTCCTTTTGCTTTTCTCTGAATTTTCAACTGTATCTCTATCAGTGGAGTTTGAAGACAGTAAGAGGTAGCTGAAAGTCTGAAAAAAGCTAATAAGTGAACCTTGAGTCAAGACTTTAATAGCCTCTTTTTGTTAGACCATCCATGCCTGGTAAATACCTTTGCTGTTTAAACTCCACGCTTGCAGTTTGTAACAAAGGGTTTCTGTTATCTTTACAGTTTCAAAGCTGAAATAACCTTCATGATATCGTGCAACAATTAATCTAACTTTCCGAAAGCAACAATCTGACAAACACGCCCTCTTTACGCAGCAATTAAATGTGATTGTCCAAAAGTGTGTGCTGTTATCCCTATTTACATCTCGTGGCCTGCTACCATATGACAGCAGGCCTTTAGACGTGGTTTAGACAACACTTTGTGCAAACTAGTTTGTACCAAGCATACCCCGGTCTTTACTCTCTTACTGACAAAACACCTCCACACCCACAGAAGACAAAATACAACAGGCTGAGTAGTAGCCCCTAATCATGACTCAGAAACTGACCTTCATGTGTAAAACCAGTGGAGTTTCCCATATATATATATATGTATGTATATAAATGACTCATCATATGAATACAAACTATAAACAAACACTATATCTATATATGTTGTACATTATATAACCGTCATTGTAAGTCAGCAGATCAAGTGTCACATAATGCACCCGCTTCAAATGTTATCACCTCATAAAATGAATGTCATCAGTTGTTATTGGTACCATAGACGTGGGTTAGCAGGGTCCCGCTCCACCTCTCAGTCGGCTCAGTGGACTGTTTTCATAACTGTGCCGGTGGTCATTTGAGGCCACTCAGTATAATTTGCTTTGTAGAAATGCATGAGATTTTCAGTGGACCTGGGAGACCTTGTTGGATCTCTCCAGCAGAAAGCAAGCGTCCAAAAACAAAGACAAAGTCAAAAGGACCTTGCAAGTGCTTTGAATGGGGAACCGGTGGGATGGCCCTCCTTGGGGCTAAAAATGAACCAGAAAGAGGGAAAAAAATTAGGTACAGCAATATGGATTTATTTATTTGTTTTCAAAAATTCAATTCGTTTTAACAAAGCAATAGAAACATTTAAAGGGTGCAGACTTTTTAATCTATTAAGAAACAAGTGAAATATACTGATGAGACATCCATTATAAACCCTTGATCCACAGTATATTATTCTAAACCTGAGACCAGATGCAGAGACTACTGTGATGTAATTGGCCCAGCACTTACTCCTTTACTCTTATCTTTGCATGTCATTGTCCACTGATTGAAGTGTATCTCTAGGTGTGTAGCAGACTGGCTCCTTGGCCACTTAACCGTGAGGAAAATGATGGTGTCCTCACTCCCCCTTGGCCTCATTCGAGAACAGCTGCTCAGCTGGTCAATCCTATGGCGGATGGAAAATTGTTCCCATACGTTTTATGATTGGACAGACCCAGGCAGTCTTTCAACAGGTCACATATTCCAGTCGTGGTTTGCTGAGTGTTTATCATTACGGCGACCAGAAACTGACGTGTCTAAGGAGGGTCACATCCACAAGCTTTTGCAGTATTTCTGGCCGACCACGGTGAAAAGAAAAACTGAACAGTTCATACTTGAAGGACAGCAGGAGGGAAATAATTGCTACTGAGATTTAAAAATAGAAGAAGACATACTGAATCACCACAAGCTATGAAAGTTTGATTTAGATTTATAAATAATGTGTCCCACTTGTGCTTTCAATGAAAAATAGAGAAAGACATTGAGTTCAGGGTCCATCCAGTAGCTGTTCTGAAGCTTTTGATCATATCCCATGAGTCAGCAGATGGAGTTTGCCCAGGTGTGATGGAAATGTAGGTATTCACATTAATCTTTTTCTTCTCAGCACTTCTCATCCATATTGGCTTAAATGTTGGAAAAGTTGTGATGGAAACTTATGTGACTTCTGGTCTGCTGAGATCATGAAAAACAAATATCAAGGAGAAGAATGAACTTCCATGCTCAAATTTCAGATGTGCACTGGAGTTTCTTTTTTCTTCTTCTTTGACTGTACAAAGGGCGGATGATTGTCTGACTTGGATTAAAAAGTTGACTTTCTCAGATCACAAATGAAAGATAATTTGCAGTTTACACCAGCAGCCAATTATTAACCTCCATTTAAATATTCCTTTTACAAACCATTAACCCTTTGTGATAATAAAAATGGGCCCAGGAGGAACTTCGTGCAGATCTCAAAGGTCAATTTCCAATTATCAATTATTATCAAGACAGAAGAGTTATCACGTGCATGTGTTTAATTAAAAAAACAACAACATCCATTTAAAGACGCAGCTAAAACTTGTATACATGGCTAAATTGGCTAAATAAATGTATTGTCTTGCATGAAAAATATACATATATGTAAGTACATGTGCATCTGCTGGGCAAGGAAGACACCGCCTTCCCTTGCTCTCAATTTCACCTTCTCATATTGTCGTGCACACTTCCTGGTCTACAACCAATAGCGGTACAAGCAGGCGGTCACGTGTGGGGCTCCTCTGATTCTTGACGTTCAATGTGTCGGACCTGAGCAGAGGGTGAGTTTCTAAAACAAGCTGTTGGGTTTGTGCTTGACTTTGCAACACATGAGTAGTAAATATACAAATCCCGCGTTGAAGGTCGTCACAGTTTGTTTTGCTGCAGTGACCTACAACCTGCATTTTCTCGTGCTGCAGTAATTAAGTGCAAAGTGGAAAAAAACGTATTATTCAACAATCAGAAATGAGTGCGGTCTATCCAGATTTACAGGCATGCGGGGAAAGTATCGTTCAGAATAGGTAGGATCGTGCAGACTCGTACAGCAGCAGGTGTTTGTGCTGAAGAAATAGACGAAGAGTAGCTCAAGGCAACTTTGAAAGACACGTGTACACCAGAATAGACTCTGTATCAAAATATTACTGCCATCAAACCACCCTTTAAAAGGAGTGCGCCCTTATTCTGAACTTTACGGCTAAAATACAATCGGAAGCTGACTTTACTTAGACTTTTATACATAAATCATAAATCCGCTTAGAAGTCATAGAAAAAAAGACGCCCCCTATAACAGAACTTCCCTGAGAATCATCATGTTTTTGAGTTTTCTTCAGTTTTAAAGTAAGACAGTGATAGTTGTCTGTACATCCATGGGTACGTTGCAAAGAGGGACTGCTAATAGCTAATTCGGCATAGTTTTAATGGTGCTAATTTACCAAAATGGGTTGTTTCCATTTTGCCCACAGTAAGTGTTATGTCTGCACTATCCTTGGTGAAGTTTAACAGGCAGAAGTGCATATGCAGAGTACACCTGGGCTTCACGCTGAAGCTTACAAAGTCATTTCATTTCTGTTAATATTTGCTTTTGAATCACATTATGTATTAATGTCCTCAAGTGCCACTGAGGCTATCACTGTAATATCACACTGCAGATAATTGCAGCTGTAATTCATATCTGCACCATTAAAGCCTTAGTCCTGACTGAAAGCTTGACTGAACAAATAAATACTACCCCAATGTGCATAATTTAAAGTATTACATAGGCACTTATGGGTAATAATAGGCCTACACATGATTTAAAGGCAGAGAATAAAGGGCCTTGACACACTTAGTCCACTTAAAAAATATAAAGTTGTCAAAAGCTGACAGCTGCATTGCCTCACATTGCCTCTTCTTAGCTTTTGAACACTGCAAACACTATAGCCAATGGGTGACTGCTGACATGCATGTGTCTCCACCTGCATCAGGAGCCATAATAACTATAATCTAGTCTTTTTTTTACTCGAAAGAACATCACAGAGAAACAGAACAAAATATGACAGTACATATCACACCACTGTGTGACAGATTAAACAGTCTCCGTGCCAGGAATACAAATTCAGAAAATGTCGGAAGCTAAAAGGCAACCGGCACTGAAAAGTTTTGCTTTTTCGTTTGCTTTGCTTTACTTTGCACTGGAGTTGTATCTTGTTGAGCCTTCAGTGTTTCACTTGTTGAGGGAGAGAAGAAAAGTGCAAAAACTGCACTAAACGAGTAAAGTCACTGACTTACTTGGTGAGACAGCCAGCTGTCTCTCAGCTGATGAGGGCTGAGCAAACTGTGCCAGGCAAACTGCAGAGAGGACAGGCAGCTGTTGACCCCACACAGCCGATTGGCGCCCGACAGCACACTGTTGGTTTGGTGTGCCACGATTGCGTTAATGAAAATTAAATAACTTTGGATGCTTTATTTTGAAATCTTGAAGTAGTTTTACACTCTGGCTGTGCTGTAGCTTCACCAAGGCTGAGAACATTTGAGATGGTGCACTTCTGGTTCGCCTATGATGGTAATACATAAATACTCTCAGTAATAAGTGAGAATGGTTTCCCACTGTCATATCTATTTGTTGAAGGTGAGAAAATAAGGGAATATTGGAAGTTGAAAATCACATGCAACCACTCCCTACAGCCCCTTTGAGCCAAAAAAATTAGAATAAGGGAGTACTCCTGTTTTAGAGGCCTAGTTGCAAGGAGTTTTGTACTTAATGTATTTAATACTTTAATGTTTATCATGGCTAAATATTCTACAATATTAGAATAAATCAGTGGTTGGCCTGTCCTTGAAGATGTAAGATAAAATGACACATGTCCTCAGAAAGCCTTTGACTGTAGGCTGCATGTCATTGTGAGTGATATTGTAATAAAATTTGCATGCATATTTATAGCCTAGGACTTTGTAACTATCTGTTACAGGGTTCTTTTAGGGACACAGTAATTATGGACAGGTACCCAATGAATTCAGATTCATACTGTAAGATCTGATACTGCACCACATGGTCTCTGTTTCATGTTGGTTAGTAATGTATGAGTGGTCACTTGTGACTTTTCTATGAAGCGGTAAGTCATCAAATGCAGCAGCCTATTGTAAAACCAATATACCTATCACTGCAAACTCTGAGCTGAAATGATCTTTCGTAAACACATTTGTAAATGTCTAATGAATGCACAGCAGGAGAGAGCTTTTATCATCAAAATGAACCTGGTGTTACTGTTCAATACTCTATTTTTGTCTGTTTTTTTTCCAACACAGCAGCAGTGAGAGGTTTACTATGGGCCGTCTGGACGGGAAAGTGATTGTGTTGTCAGCTGCCGCGCAGGGGATTGGACGTGCTGCAGCAATAGTAATGAGCTTTAATAAGACCTTCTCACTGATGTATTTGCTACCAAATCGCAGAGGAAAAATGTTTATTCAATAGGCTGTGGTGTGCAAACACAAAGCAGTGTATATTTTGACTTCATTACACATTTCAAATGGCAGATATTGATGTTGCTGACTTCCCATGATATGTTTTATCTTCTGCAACAGCCATTTGAAAGGGTAAAAGTGTAGCACTGCAACAATAATAACAATAAGAACAATTTTCTGTGAAACATACACTTTATGTATATATTTAGTTGCCTGCTTAATGGTGGAGTCTATGATTCTGGAGAGCCCTGATCAATCCAAACTTCATTCAGAAAACAAGCATTTTAAAAGTTGTTCACTTGTCATCTTGCGGACAGACCTGACAAAGCGTGAATTCAGACTTTTTACAAATCGGCATCATGATGTAGTTATTTTGTAGATATCTGTGTGTATAAACAATGTGTATAAACAATAACGTTACTCCCATATTTATGCCTACTTTAGATTACGTTGTTTTGCCCTTATCGAGCTGAACTTCATTCAGAAGACAAAAAGTTGTTTGCTTGTCATCTTGCAGACAGACCTGACAAACCATGAATTCAGGCTTTTTACAAGTCGGCATCATGATGTAGTTCTTTCGTAGATATCTATGTGTATAGACAATAACCAATAACATCGCTGCCATATTTGTGCTTAATTTAGATGATGATGTTTTGCCCTGATCGATCTGAATTTCATTCAGAAGAGAAGCATTTTAAAAGTTCTTTGCTTGTCATCTTGCAGACAGACCTGACAAAGCATGAATTCAGACATTTTACAAGTCGGCATCATGATGTAGTTATTTCGGCATCCTTTTATTGCAATTAACAGGCCAGTGTGACTTGCTAGATACAGTGAATATCTATTGATTTTAACACACTAATTATGAAACTGCCACTCACCGGAGACAGATGGAGAGGCGAATATTCACAATATACACAAATGATCCCACTGTCAAACTCGTTGTTGTCCAAACTGTTGTCCTGTGCAGGAGGACGAGTTGTGTGGCTTGGTCCGAGCCACTCTGTTTGTTTCCCATTTACAGAGCCAGGGCTGTGTATGAACACCAGATTTTTTTTTCAGCGCACACACAGAAACAGAAGACAGCTATCGGACCGTGAGGAGATATTCGCTGAATCTGACAAACAGTGTATTGGATTAGGATTGCAGACCACACCTTTAAATCCTAGTCTTAACCCATCTTTATACTGAACGGGAAAAGTCACAGAAACATACAAGCAAAACATTGTTTTATAGAAACAACCGTTTTCACCTTGCATGAACATTGTAAGACTTTCTGTTGTGTATCTTTACAGCATGCTATCACGCCACATGCACGTGCTGTAGTAATGATTCTTGAGATGACGCAANCGTAGGCTCAGGACAATCCTCGTGCACAATCCTCTGGTGATATTCTCTCCAAAGAGATAGCAAAACACTTGAAAATCTCACACACATCCTTGTCATCACATCCATTCCCTTCAAGTGATGTCTTTACGTGGGTACAACCGTGCCTTGTATAACAGGGATTTGTGTTTTTGGGCAGTGTGCAGGAATTCGAATACAAAGAGGTCTATTTACATCTCAGATCATTAGGTTGGATTTGCATAATGTTAAAGGTTGCATGTGGTGTGAAGGGCATTTTCCATTTATATTTTAAAAGGTGTATTTTGTGGTCTGCTCTGTGGTTAATGATGCAGCCACTTCACCAGCTATCACCTGACCGGAGGTAGAAGGGATTTAAAGTGAGGGTTGAGGGATTAGTGTTAGAAATTGACATTCTGTGTCTGTAGATACGTGATAAATGAGATGTTGGTGTCAGCACTGTGACCTGAATTATTCCCTGAAGTCAGAGGCAGTGACTGCGTGCATTCAGGCAGCAATTCGGATTTAATAAGCAGTAGAAAAGCTTTAATCAAAAGCTTATTTAACAAAACAGCAATAATGAATTTTAGAATGAAAACATTTGTTTGAATCACAGGATCACAACAAAATATTCCCTTTCTGCAAGGGAATACTGGGCTGCAGGTTTTATGTGCAGACATTTTGGAAAC